>KI911123.1:619709-651538 GCA_000482085.2 Cladonia metacorallifera KoLRI002260
ACCCGCCCCCCTTCTTGCACCCTTCTTCGCGCGCTCGGTTTGTAAAGCAGGAAGCAGAGCCGCAGCCGCGCCGCGGAAATTATTATGTTTGATGCGCCAGGCAGCGAGGATTTTAGGGTTGATTTTAGGTTTTGTTTTGTTGCTGTTGCGGGCGGAGAGGATGTCGTCGATATGGGGGTGGAGATTTGGGGGAAAGGGGAGGGAGAGGAGGAGGGGGGTGGAGTGCGGGGTGGAGAGGAGGGCGGAGATGAAGCTTGGGAGGAGGGTTGTGGGTTGGGGGTGGCGGGTTAGAGCGGAGAAGGCGGTGGGGTAGTCTGTGATTTGGAGGGAGGCTTGGAAGAGGGAGGTGAGGAGGGTGAGGGATTGTTCGGAGGGTTTGGAGGAGGGGGGAGCGAGTTGGAGGGCGAGGTGGGTGAAGTGGGCCATTTGGGTGGGGCAGGAGGAGGCGTCGAAGAGGTTGAGGATGTGGGTGTAGTAGGTTGGGAGGCCGTGGGAGAAGGAGAGGGCGTCCATGGGGGATAGGAGGGAGTGGGAGGCGGCGGGGTAGTCGAAGGTTGAGGGGCGGGCTGTGGGGTGAAGAGGTTAGTTTTGGGGGGGATGGGGTTAAGGAGAAACGTACAGAGTTTGAAGGCGGCTTTTTTGAAGTATATGGCTGCTGAGGTAAAGTCGCCTTTTAGGAGGTAGAGTCGGCCTTTGATGTAGGTGGACCAGTCGGTGGACGGTTGATAGCGGAGGAAATCTGTCGCGAGATCGAGATTGTTGTTCGCGAGTAGATTACATTGAATGTAAACCCTGACTTCTTCTAGGCTGATTTGTTCGTTGCCTCCGAGAACCCATTGTAATAGGTCTTGGATAGTATGAGTCAACGCCTCACTCTGAGATTGCATGTCGTGCGATTGAGGCGGTAGGGCAAAGGCGAAGAGGTTGTCGAGGACTGTGGAAATTTTGTTCTGCTCATTGCTGGAAGTCTCCATGTCCGCAGCTTTGATCGTTGCAGGCGTAGGGTTAGCACCATTTTTCTCGGCTCTGGTATTTGTCGACAGCCATTGCATGATTTGATACTGCCGAAGCAGGTCAAGTAACTCCACGTATATTCTAGGCCCGTCGAATTTTTTCATGGGTATTTCGTCTCTGTGGATGTCCATATCCACAAACACTATCAAGATTAACAGGTCAAATAGTAGTTTCTCTCGCAAGGCTATCATGTCTCGCGCTCCATCAACGAGCATTCTCTGACCGAAAGTGGTGTGAGACAGGCCAGAGCTCTCAGGTGGCAGACTATGAGATAGTTCATCTAGAATTGAGAGGAAGGTCTCAGTCTCAAGCCTATCGAACCCCCCAATTGGATCAAGGGAATCCTCTAACCTCTCAAAGTGGTCTTTCCCCACTTCTTCTGTAAAATTGCAGCGATCGTAGAAGGACTGAATACGAAGAGGCACAGAGAGCGAAGGCTCTAGCCAAAGCTCTTCCGCCAGTACAGACCAACAGTTTTGAAGCAAGCCGTAATTGCAGTCCTGTCTAAAAATGGCCGCTGCTGAAACGATCAGGGCCAACTCATCTGGTAGTTTAGGTTCAATCCCTTGCTCCATTTCGATAGAAGGAGCTTCTAACATGCCTATAGATTTCGCCAGGATCGCCGAGCTGTTAGAAGATATTATCTCGACTTTGTCACAAGTACGAATTGCAGCAGCACCGTTAGCAAAAGCTATATAAGGTATCTCAACGTATCCGTCATAGGCAAGTGAAGAGATCTGCCATCTCGACTTGTCGAGATCCCTAATGTCTTGCCATAAGACGGTCCACTCTTGATCGCTTGCTTTGTGATACTTTGAAAAGTCTTCCTCCCCGGTTGTAGCCTCGACCTGTAGTGAAATGGCAGAACACATGCGCTCCTTTAAAGAGGCTTTTGGGTTGGGAATGGAGATGGAGCGTTCCGAACAATACATTGCAAGAGCAGTCTCTAAGACCGTCTCGGGGTATTTGCTGGGGCACATGATATATTCAAGCCATTTGTCGGTCGCATCTTCAGGGTCAAGGTCGGACATTTGAGGCGCTGGCTGATCCCTCCAAGTCTCGGTTGCAGTGGTTGTCCAGCTATTTTGCCAGAAGTTCGGTAAATCTTCGAGATCGAACTTCAAATTGTAAAGCTTATGGCGCCTATTTGTTCTCATGAGGACCCATATCTCCAACTGTTGTCCCCGTTGCGCGCCCTTAATTTTGAAGTCTGCAACCTTCCATATTGCTTTACTTTCTGGACTTGGGTCTGGGTCTGGAGGCTTGAAGGTGCAATCAGAATACAAGTCTCGAACCCCTCGATCCCCGTGGTCTGGGTCGCGAATGCCCCAGAATTTGAATTGTCCAAGGTCGTGAGGTGAGAAAGTCACAGCGTAGTACAAGTCTCCTTCCATAGGCCGATAAGTTTCAAAGACTTGGAGGACATTCGGGCTCCCAGGATCCAACATCATTTTAGCCATCTCATGAGGCTCACGATGCTGCCACAGGAGATCTTTCGAAAAGACACTTGCTGCTTTGGTCGGGTTCCAGATTCGCAGAGTATGATTCAGGCATACTGCAAAGAGGTGATTCTTGTCCGGCGAGATTGCCATAGCAGTAGCGGTACCCTGCTCTAAGGTGGTGCCATCGTATTTGACCGTGTTGCTCCCTTGCCACCTAACAAGTCCTCGTAACGACGATGTCCACTGACCATCCCCATATGTAGACTCATGCCATTTTGACCCATCATCCTCTTTGTTCCTTGTCAATTGTAACAGCCTTCCGTCGGCCAATGAGATGATCAAGAGCTGCGAATTTCCCGCAATCAAGCTATGCGGCGTGCTGATAGTGAACGTAGCGGGTCTCGCGACCTTACACCATCTCGATACGTCCTCTTCAGACGCTGCAGCATGGCAAAAGAAGTCCTTGCGTAAAGTGAGAGTGTAAAGATCATTTCCTTTCGTTAAAGCAAAAACACTGAGGCTGTCTTGCTCTTCCGTGTCCGTCACTGCTACGCCATCAGGCTTTATTGTACTGGCGAAGTGTAGCTGTACGGTATATGAAGCTTCTCTTGTCTCTCCGTTTTTCTTGCTTAGGTCTACAGAACGAAGCTCTAAAACCCTTCCTTCTTGTAACACGCGCCAAAGGAAGCTTCGCGGATATCTTTTGGCCTTTCCGAAATAGAAGGAGCTGGAAGCTGCGAGATGGGTTTGGTTGTATGAGTCCTCATCTTTGCAAATTGATGCGGACCTAAGAATGCGTCGCTGCTGGCGAGGCCGAACGCTGAAGGTGCTGGTTGATGGAACCTGTATCTGGATCACCGAACCTGGATATGCTGGTTCCAGGTCTGTCTGCGTTTCCTTGAACAAACATAAGGAGCTCACTGGGGCTCCAGAATCCATTGTGAGGCCAGCGCAGCCAACAGCTGCTATTGATCTTGAAGCTTTATCCAGCGCGTTTGTAGGATATTTAGACGCGCTCTGGCAACACCTATCAACCGTACAGCCTTATGAGGCTGATACCTAGAGACCCCTAAAGGTAGTCCTCTAGGAAACAAGATTGGCGCCTAAAAAACTTAGCTCCGGGGCCTGCTCTGATCCCCTAGGTGACCAGCTCTTAGGGTACCTTTAGGGGGTTGTACGGTTGAGGGGTGTATACGGTCGATAGGTGGACCTTTCAAAGCTTTCAGATGTGTTTAACAGTCTCTCTAGAGCTAAGCCAAGTTATGTTGAGATTTTGACACTGAAGCATATCATAGACGCTAAGCTATGCGTCCTAGTTGTTGTCGATTTGGTTGTTTTACATACAAGGCTGTTCAGCCTGTCTCAATTGAGGCGCATTCATGTAGGAGGCCTACGACTAACCGAGTGATGCATTTACGTTTTTGCCTTGGTGTTCCTCTCGTTCCACTTCTTCAAAGTATCCTGCGCCGTTGCGATTTTTAGACCGATCCTGGCATCTAAACTGTACCCTTCCCACTTCGATGCCTTATCAACCCAGGATTCGCATTCACGCACCCACTTTCTTTCTACATCAACGCCAACACCATTTTCAGCAGCTTCTCGCCGTTGCATCCAGCAGTTGACACCCATCTCATAATGAGCAGCCGGAGCCGTCCAATCATCTTTTAGACCGCCCTTTAACTCTGCAGAGTCAATGCTAAGTACGTTTGTGCGCAGGACCTTCTTGGCCTCATCATAATGGGTGAGACTCCGAAGTGTTGCGCCACGCAATACCGCCAATATAGCTCTCTCATCGTGACCCTCGCGCCGCCAATTAGCATTAGACGTTTCACTCCAGGTCAGCCTATCTAGGCTGGTTTGCAATTGCAACGGATTCATTCGCTTGTAGCCATTCCAGAAAAAGATCATCTCTTCAATAGGGCTGACGCCAACAGCGTCGATGAATGGAATACTCCAGTCATGAGCTCGAGACTCCCATTTGTTTATTTTCCGGGTAACGAAGATGTCGAATGGGAGCTGTCGAGCCATGAACTTCTTCTTACCTGCATGTTTTGGCGCTTGTTTTAACAGTTCAGTGGCCTTGTCAGCATAGACTTCTGCTCCCTTAGGGTCTGACGATTTATGTTGGCGATAGAGCTCAACATTCGCGGAGCCTGCTATGTAATAGTACAGAGCGTGTGACCAATTGTTCATGTCGACACATGTGATGAAAGCCTTTGCGCACAGAGCATAGTCGTGAATGTACATTGCTTCCAATGACTTTTCGAACATTTTGATTGCTTCGACTTGCTTAAGGGGCGACTTAGGAGATCCTTCAAGCAGCTTGATAGCCTCTGAGAGCTGGCGATTCGAAGCTTTCTCTCGAGCTTCTTCAAGTAACCAAAGCTGTGATTTTGGGTGCCGAGAGCGCATGTCTACGAGTAAAGCCTCGATACGTTCCTTAGGATAGCCTTCGACAGCATCTTGATCAGGGATCATGGGATCAGAGTCAGGAATGATGTCAGAAAAGCCGACAAAGGTATTGTAAAATCCCAATACAATAAGGCCAGCCATGGCGCCATTTATGTTATGGAATTTACTGGCCTGCCAAAGCATCCTGACTCCACGGTCTCTGTCTCCACGAAAGCCAATGATAAAAAGGAGTTTTCCAAAAGCTGGGGGGATTAAGGATAACATTACTAGGAGTAGACCGAAACACAGATTAGCGCCCGAGTGTATAAAAACATCAATAGGGTTCGAAAAGATGTCTGAATCAGGGTCGTGGTCCATTAATCCATTTAGTGCAGAGAGTTTGCTCTGAGCAGGGATTGTCACACTGTCCTTGGTAACTCTGTGCCCATTCGGTGCGCCATCTGGCTTCCCATTGATACCATTTATCTCGAGGTGGCCAGCGTACGTTGCGGTCTCTGAATGTTCATGATCTTCATCCGCATCATAGAACTCGTCTTCATCGTCGTTCGTAGTCTCAAGCTCCTCCTGTTGCACCCCACGAGATATTTGAGACCCCTCTATTGGAGAATCTTGAAATGATCGTATCGATGGCGCCTTCGAACTGGGCAATGAACCTGTTTCGTTACCGAACCCTCCTGGCACTCCATTCATAGATCGCATCGATTTGTGGGAGCCTAAGGATACCAGGGACGTTCTACCCGGACTATCAACAGCCATTCCGTGCCTCTTCTTCATGTATCTGGCTTCCGCATCTAGTATTCCGTTGAGCGTTACATATGCCTTTCGTAACTTGTAGAACCCTCGTATACTCTCCGTGAGACTCTCGTTCAGCACACCAACAACCGCACTCATTAATTGAGTCATGGCATGGCAAAGAGCGAATTCGGAGCCTGGCGGATATATTTGTGATTTGTAGGAGTGGGAGTCTTTCTGCGCTCGGCGATAATCTGAGGAGGCCGTTGCTTCAGCATCGGCAAGTCTCTGCGATGCTTTGTAGAAAAGTAATTAGCCGGGTTTGCTGGGTAATTGTCATGTCTGCCTTCACACACCCTCGCGCATGATGTCCTGCTCAAATCCTAGCGTAGCTCTTAAGAAAGCTACCATTCCTTTCCCGAGCTATATTCCGACAAGCATTCTCATCAGCGAACGTCTTTCCCGGATAGCAACCATTTGCCCGTAGTTGAGGCAGTATAATGGAACTCTGGAGTGTACCTTGTGAAAGGAGGAATTGCCATTAGTAAGGCCGGCTTCAGCGGCTTCGAGATCATCATTCATTATGTGTGTTACGGCGCGCATGGCTGCCTCCACTGTAAGAAAACAAGTCAGCCATAGCTACTACGAGATCATCGGATCATGACACACAATTCTGGGGCTCCGCCAGCGCATCTAACGAGTGTGTGGAGGCATTGACCTCTGCCTTCTTGGACTGAATCCATCCTCGCAACATTTTGCCCCAATATACCAGAGGATGAGAAATTACAAAGAGAGAATCAAGTATTGAGGAAACGCATAATGTACATCCAAGAGCAATGGGATAGGTACAAGAAGAGAGAATGAAGGAGAGAAAACCGCACGGTAAGAAGGTGTAACGGCTTACACAACCTGCCCGTTTAGTGGGGTGTTGCCTGTGTCATCGATGTCGCGCGCCAAGGTGACAGAAATCTGCCCCGGCCTCACCCCCCACCGGGTCTAGGGTGAGCGCCGCTTTAGGCTCACGCGACGCGGGTGACGCTCGCGCGAGCCTGGGTGAGCCTGGGTGTGATCCTGGGTGACTGCGCCCCCTGAGGAAGGGAAGTTGCTGCCTAACTACTACTTTTATCAAAAACTATTACGTGTCTCTTTCATCGTCTAGCTAGGTGGTTCCTTACTACGCTAGCTGGGGCAGGTCCACTCATTCTACCTTTTGAGCACCGCGTGTCTATGGAAAAGCGGCGACGATAGGGAATACATTTAATTGTCAACGTCGCTCCATCTTTCTTCTCTTCTTCCTTACTCTTATTTCTTTCTTCTAGCCCATCATTCAATTGCCTTTACTTGGCCTTGGTTGGCCATACTCGATTAGCTATCCACTCCTCTTCTACCGGCCTTAATACTTTAGTTCAAACCCCGACCTTCGACTGAGATCGCGTCAAAGGCTATAACAATCTCAATCTATTACCAACCCCACAGCTCGAAACCTGTTCTCCCATTTAACGACGCGCCTTCACCCCTCAGCCTATCGAATCCTCACATTTCGACCGCCAGCTTACCCTCAATCACCTAACCTTTCCGAGCTTCGTCCTATTCCTCTGCACTGGCCGTCGGTCATAGCTATAATCACAATACAGGCGCCAGCCAAGTAGATTCGCCTCAAAAGTATCCTAGATGGGCACCGCAGGACCAATCGAACAAATGCCTGCAGACATCAGGGCGCTACCTTTACTGCGCCACGGGCGAAAGCATGAGTCAACGTTCCTAGTGGCTGGCTGATCTTTCCTATATGGATCTGGCGGCAGGGTATCGTCGTCAAGTACAGTCCAGTTGGGTTTAGGCATCAGCAGTTGCTAACGTGGCAGGAGCTTTAGTGGAAAGATGTGCATGTGCACTACCCCGCATCTTGAAACGACGGCGTTTTGCTATAGCTAACGATGACGACTCTTGCGTGGATGTGAAGGGCGGTAATTGGACGTCCTCGCCCAGATCAGTTCAGGCGGATTCCTCTATTGAAAGGACTATCGATTTACGCCGCCCAGCAATGCCTAATCGGGGACAGGCCTACTGCAAGAGGCATCCAGCAAGGCGGATTCGCGGAGGCTCAGGTGGCTCCAGCTTAAAGATCCAAGCCGCAGTACCTAACGAGACACAAAGGAAGAGACACAAAGGAAGGGACACAAAGGAATAGACATATTCAGGGAGTACAGCAAAAACTCAGCCTCCAAAGGACAAGGATCAAATATAGGGCTCCATAGCGGAGATGTACGCTGGTGTGTGCCGCAGCATGTGAGGCAGATCAACAGGGACTCAGTAATTTAGGTCTGGCGGATAAGTAGCGACGGCCGGAGATCGACGGTTTGGAGAAGAATGGGAATGGTGAGATGAAGGATATACCATTCTAACGGTCCTGAGCAACTCCATCAAAGCACACATACATCGTAATTCTCGTCGCGCCCCGTTTTGAACATGTCAGATCTCCACTCCGCGATCGCACTATATCGCAACAGTTGAGCAGGCTATCCGTGCACACCATTGGCGTCACCACCTTTTCCCAAGCAACCTCAAGACCAGCATCAGATAAAGAAGAATGGGAGGTTACAAGGATCCTTGGTAGAAAGTAAAGGGGGAAGTGGCAATGAATACATGGGATGCTGAAAGAGAGCATGGCTGCTTGAATGCAAGATAGGGAACGTATAGGAATTGACGTAGGAATTGAGGCCAGACGCAGCAAGGAGGAATGTTATTATACCCTAAGCGTTCGCTATATCATCAAGTGGTATAAATGCTGCCTTGGCTGCCCTTGTTTTCTTTTCCCCTTCTTGACTTCCTTTGTGTTGGCGATTCACTCCTTCAAAGGGCTTGGATGTTGAGAGATGTTCCTGACTTTAGATAATACACTCTGGACAACGCTGGTGCCCGCATTCAAGGCATTCTGCCTTATGATTGACTACTGTTATCTTTCCACACCTACAACAACCAGACCGCGGTCTCATTCGAGCCGTCTTCTCAACTCTGAGACCGCTATCTCTTGCCTTTTGCTCATCTATATCCTTTGCCTTCATAGTTCCCCTTATCTCGGTCGTCATCATCTCAGTCTCCTATTTCTTCTCTCTTATCGCCTAGTGCATGCTTCTTTCGACTTCTATCTTCTTCCCTTATAGCTGTCGTACTCCGTCGTTTACGCAGTCCTTTCTCTTTGTCCACAGCAAGGAGTTTAGACATCTTTGCTGGCATTAGCACGATAGTAGCTTCCGAGGAGGTACACCACTTGTACTTGCTCTGAGTCGCAAATTTTTGCAGTACATGTAAGAAAGATGGTAGCCGATTTATAGGAGGCAGACAATGAAATCCTTTGAGGATGTTTAGAATCAGGAAGAGTATTAGGACTGAGCTGGATAGTGAGGTGCGCTCTGACAGGTTCAACTGACAGGTAGGGTAATGGCCCCTAGATATGTAGACGGTATTCATTGCAATATGTCACTTATCTCAATATATACACTAATTATATTATCTTACATGGCCATTAAGCTCCCAGATAATTTCCGTCTCCGTATACTATTTATTCACCACCAACTCTCAACACAGTCTAGAATACAAATATGGAATTCTCAAATAACATACAAACATAATCCAACACTCTATAGAATTCTTGATCCCAAGGCCATATCCATCGGAGCCCTGCTAGCAGCTGGGGAAGCGCTGCATGGTGGTCAGACGCTGAAATAGAGGCATACAGCAGGAGGACTCAGTCCTTTGCTATCTCAGTACGTCTCCGAGTATTTCTGTCTTCAAGCTGTTGCGATTCATCCGGATGGGGACGTTTCGTTCCATGCAACGGTGAGGCCAAGGATGGTTTAGGTATTTTACGTTGGTCATAGTCAGCCTCATATATCTGGGCTACTGTGACTAAAATATCACACTCTTCTTCCTTTTGCTTCAGCTTATTTTCCGCTTTGAGGAGTTTCTCCGCCATCCCTTTATCGTCTTCTGCCTTGTCCATGTCCATTTTTACCCTCTCCATACCCTTTTTTGCCCTGTCAAATTCCTCTTGCAGCTTGTTGAAGTCTTTCTGTCTTTGTTGAATGAAATGTTGTATGTTGCATATATCCTGCTCATAGTTGCCAATGTTGCGATTGCGTTGATCTTTGTCGAGAGCGGATGTAGCTTGTGGCATCTGAGTAACATCTTGTTCCTTTGATGTGCTGGCAGGTCTCTCGCCAGGTGCTGGCAGCGTTGCGGCTGATGATATGCTGATGGATCTCTCATCGGGTACTAACAGCGTCGCGATTGAGGGTCCCGTATGAGACGCTGTGTAAATCGGTGGTCCCATGGCATAGCCACAGTTAGGAGGCACCCACTCTTCCGGTGTGATTGTAATTGGAGGTGGTACTTGAGACATGTTGTTTGCAGGAGAAGCTTGTTTTTTCCTAGGTGCCATAGCAGGAGATAGTGTAAGTGTGTAGAGACAGTAAGTATGTTCCTCTCCTTAAACTTATATAGTCAAGCAGTAATGACGCTTACTTGTCTTTGACATCGATCTGAGGCCAGGCACCTGAATCGTAACATGTTTTCGAATCAGCTAATCTTAGAGGATGAGTATGATCTCTGAGAAGGTACAGATAGACAAGAATGTATTTTACTTCCATAATGATAGGCCAACCTAACATCCAAGGCCAACCTACCATCCAAGGCTTTGACGCATTAGTGTACAGCATGGATGATTTCGATCATCGTGGATGATAATTACATAATCACGCCGCTGCCAAGACCCAATCAAATTAAGTCCGGATAACCTCCGCTTCTAGAAACTCTACCCGCCAAGAAAAGTACATGACGCCCCGCTTCTAGGATCTACCCGCCGGTACGCCCTCTGATGCTGTAGGTGCACTTCACCAAAAGGGTCACAATAGTAAGGCATAACTTCACCTACCACTATAAAGTTCTTGTTATGCTGACATGTTATTAGGAGAGGCTTTCCACACATATCATAAATAACAGTACTATATTACAATGTCCGGTACTGAGACCCACGAGATGGATGCACAGGGCAGAAAATTGTTGAAGGAGATTGAGGAAGAGCTTCCTCGCACTAAATTGCGCGATAAGGACACTTATGGAAACCAAGAATATGAGCGAACTGCAATACTAGAAAGAAAGGTCATGCTGTTACTGGCGCATCTGAAATTAGCTGTATGTGACAATGCCGCTGCTTGTCCTTCAACAACTTATGATCAGCAGCATCTGGGATATACTGTATGGCAGATATCAAAACCCGTACCTATTCAAAAGACAACTGGGCCAGAATATATAATTCCAATTCGCACATCGGCAAGCCCAAGCCTCCAGCCGGGAGGTCCACAGCACCCTGGGTTATACACGTGTTATACAATCAACACATACCTTACCGCAGGATTGGACTGTATCTTTGTTGGTGAGCTTCCGAAAAGGGAGTAATGGACATATATGGCATTTGTACCTTTGGAAAGGTACAAGGATAACCAATTGGTGTGGGAGAACAGGACGGTCATGGATCATTATGGCATAGGGGGTTAGAGAATGTGAAGAGTTTGCTGTCTACTTTTGATTTGATAGATTGAATTGAAGAATCTTCTTACTGAGCTTGAAACATCGAATTTTCCCGTTTGCCCTTGATCAAATACTTTGCGGGTTAAGTTTCTTACGGTTGTAATTCCAAGAGCCAGAGCCTATGTTTCTAGAAGTCATACCTTTCCTGCATGATACCAGCAGCTTGAAAGCCGCCCTCTTCGGATGCTGCGCTGAGACAATGAGGTTGTATATCGGCGGAGGATGGGTTCCCGTCATAGTAATACTGACTAGGTTGGAAGCCGCCCTCTTCGGATGCTGTGCTGAGACAGTGGGGTTGTATACCGGCGGAGGATGGGTTCCCGTCATAGTAATACTGACTAGGTTGGAAGCTGCCCTCTTCGGATGCTGTGCTGAGACAGTGGGGTTGTATATCGGCGGAGGATGGGTTCCCGTCATAGTAATACTGACTAGGTTGGAAGCTGCCCTCTTCGGATGTTGTGCTGGGATCTTGAGGTTGTATATTGAAAGACAAGTTCCCCCCATAGAAATACCGACTAGGTTGGAAGCCGTCCTCTTGGGATTGTGTGTTGGTGGATAGAATCCTATTGCGTGTGAGGTCTCCTATCGCCGCGCGGCTGTGGGAGTCGAATGTCCTCCCCTCGTTTATCGCTAGTTGGTTTGATGCTTTATTATATTAGTGATAGAAAACATTTGGTCAACCTGAGGCTTGTTTTACCTATTCCAAACCCATGTAGCTGTTCCGAAGATGTATCCAGAAATGGCTGGACTGTAGCCGCGGGATGGTGTCTTTCGTTTTCTGCTCTTGTAAGCATAGCATTAAGGCGTAAGGAGTTACCACTTACGATGAGAAGCATCGTTTGCTGCTTGCGATAGAACATCTAATGGCGATATATCGCTCGTAGCTTATACGTAAGCGCAATCTCAAGCTTGTTCAGGGCTGCGCACATACCATTTTGTCCGCCATCAAGTCTCATATGATGAGTTTGCCCTTGTCCCTCGGTCCCTACCAAATTGCTGGCTTCGATATTGTATTGATAGATGTGCTCTTGTTCTTGATGGCGCTGCGGATCCATAGGATTGCTTGACGGCATAGCATTGCTGCCATCCGATGGTCCATTCTCCACATCTGTCCTTATCGGTTCTTCGCGATGCAAGACAGATCGTTGGGTCTCTTGTATGCTGACATTGTTTGGGGGGGGATGCGGCGGGCTCAGGGGTTGCTGGAATTGTTCAAATACATTGATTTGAGTCTGCTGAGCTGGCAATAGCGCGACGGTACTGGAAATATTTGCTTGTAAACTCGTCAGTATACCTCTATAGTACCAAGATTAAAGCATACTGTTGTTAGGACCACTTAAATGATCTGTTGCACTGGCTCCAAGGGAAGTTTCTTTGCGTTGATTCTCTTTGTGTGATGAGCTCACGGTCTTCACAGGGTCACCCTGCGGCTTATGCGGCTTATTGCGTTTAGATTCAGATACGGGGAGACTCGGAAGAACGCGTTTTCTTCCTGCTGTTGGCGCTGCAGTTCTGTCCTCAGTGTACTCTGCAGTTCTGTCCTTAGTGTACTTCGCACACCACGCTATCAGAATGTTAGTCGTGTAAATGCCAGTCATGGCGACATATACCATTGTATTCAATCTGACGTTCATTAAGCCATTTCTCTTGATGCTCAGCAGTTTGCTTAATTGAGTTGTCTTTTTTGTTGGTAGTATTTTCGTGTTGCTCCTTGATAGCACGCTTGAAGTCAATGAGCTGCTCAGTGTTGAGTACTCGAAATTTGCGCCTGTAAAAAATTGAAATCGCTGAAAATCCTACTCCGAGTGATTCCTCGCATTTGAATAACTTCTGGCCCTGTTGAACTCCCCATCTGGCTGCTTGGTGGTCAAAGAAGCGATTCGCGTTGACTGAAAGAAATGTGTTTAAGTGTCCTAGCTTTTTACCTTGCTCCGCTTTGCCTTTAGAATTTCTGTAGTAGCGGTTCTCCCAAACTTGGAACTCTTCAGCTAAGGACCGCTGGCCTAAGACTGCGCGCAACTTAGCCTCCAGTGAATTGTTTTGCTCCCCGGAGATCTGAATATCCACAATACGAGGGTCCTCATTAATCCATTCGGACGATCTGATCTTAATCTCACGTATTATCGACAGACGCGTTTTGATCGTTGGTAACTCCTCTTCCAATATTTTAACAAGCTCCTCAACCGGACTTAGTGGAGTAGCAGCCAGGCTAGGATCATCTAATTTTTGCATGACTGCTTGAAGCTTGGCCTTGTAATGCAGGAGTGTTGCTACAGGAGCTTCGGAAAGCACATCTAAAGCTTGTAGTATGTTGGGTTCGGAAGGAGACATTGTAGATGGAAAGGGTAAAAGTAGACGAAGCTGGAGGTTTGTCGGATTCACAACGGGCGCTAATTTGGACAATCAAAACTGGACTAGCGACCAACCAACCAGAGCGCCGTTTCTAGCTGCCGGCAGCTAGAAACGGCGCTCTGGTTGGTTGAACCTACCTAAGCACCACTCAACTAAGGTAAGAAGATGTGCCTGGTCTTCCACACGACCTTTTCTTCTCCTTCTAAGTAATCAGGGTTAATCTTGCCTACTACTAGCACCCCCACCGGACCATCGACCCGAAAGCAGAGCAGTAACAGGGACCCGATCTGTTGAATGAGAACATCAAAGCGCTACACCGTGGGGTAAAAGCCATACATTTGTGACATGCCAACAGCTCGTATTTGACACTAATCCCCACTACCAGTGAGAACCCACTAGATTGTCAACCTGGAAGCAGGGCAATAAGAGTGACCTCGATTTGTCGAATGCGACCACCAAGGGTGGACGCAACCCCGATCCTGTTCATGACGTGCTAGTACTAACAAGCTCGATCTATCAGCTCGTATTTCGACCACCAAGAAGCAAGCAAATCGAAAAGGAGAGTTCAGGAGCTTAGATGATTCTTTGGAATGTGCCAACCGAGGAAGATTAGCGCCTTTTCATGTGTGATTGTAAAACTAGGACGGAACGAACGGATTGATGCTCATATGTGTAGTTTTATATAGAGCCTCCAGGTGCTACAGCCTCACCGAGGACAATTTCCCGTATAGTACCGTGTTTGCCTTGTTCGCCCTGTTTGTTTGGTGATACGTTATCTTACTGCAGACCATCCTGCAAGCTCATCCAGCCCCCATTTCTTGTTAATGGACATTGCAGTCTCACCGACATTCAGTCTGTCGATTTTCATTTGTCTTCCACTTCTCACCCTGATAGCGATCCTTACCAGCGACTGGTATCATACTTGCTTTGGTCCAAAGACTGAAGTGTCTCTAGTGAAGAGATGGGCGTGGGGATGTGGGTGTGGTATTCACTTAGTACTTCTCGTTCTAAGTAAACTACACTTCTCCAAGCAGATCAATGGTGGTAAGCAAAGGCTGGCCTAAACGCTACACACACACCACCTGATTTATATATTTAGGAAATTGCCTCTGGTTCACTCTTAATCTACTTCTTCGCATTTCTTACCGATGTGCGATAGTAGAGGAATACTGCCACTTGTTCGAAGTACCTATTCACAATCAGGATGCGGCTCCCGCATTGACACAGCGGTGGCGTAAATATGCTCTCTACACCTTTATACTTTTTTCATTGGTAATCCTTATCCCTCGTACACTGCGAGGGACCTCATCGTCTTTCAGGTATGACTGTGGTACCATTGAGGTTGTTATTCATACTCACCCTAGATTCATAGCTTTTACAGAAATGACCTCGATTTTGGGACCACATTCGGAATAATCCTTCTGGAGGTTCTCCCCTTTATTGGATTCACCCTTCCATTGTCTGAAAACTCTACCTTGAGATATGTGGTGATTTTGCTCCTAGCGTGCGGATGTATATTCGCAGGTCTGCAGGATGCATCAAATCAGTCCAAATCGTTCATGGTCAGTAAGGAAAATTCTATGGCTGACCTGTAGTATTAACAATGCTGATAGATATTCTTATTGCTCCTTCCCATCCTACGTATACTATTCTGGGCTATGTTTACTTTGCCAAAAGTAGCATCAACATCGGGCCAACCACCGAATGAGGCCAAGCAGAAGTCTTTGGAGCCTTATATACCAGTGGCAGGACCTATTACTGAATCAGGTCTGTCCTACTTGCTCTTACAACTCAATATTGTTGCTGGTCCAGTGCTGATAGTTTGAACATTACAGCCAACATCGACCTCGAAAACCTCCCTCCTTCGCGCGAATCTCAGCCATCTCGTTCAAGCCCAGAGCCGGATTCACCAAGCACGAAGGTTCCTGCTTTCTCCGACTCTATTATAGAGGTTGATTCCGCCCTAATTAGTGATCGTGCAACGACGCAACAAGATCCACGACTACAAGATGTACAACGAGAATGGAGAGAAATCAAAAAGCGCCGATGGAAGTCAGAGCGTGAGAAGGCGCATAGGGGCGATCGTGTGGATTCCCGTGAGTGGATGCCAGATTGTGTAGATAACAACCTCCCTCCTTCCCGCGAATCTCCGCCATTCCCTTCAAGCCCAGAAACGGAATCACCAGGCAGGGAAAATAACGGCCAAAGGCAGCCAGCCACGATCTGGGTTCCTCCCCTCTCCAACTCTATTATGGAGGCTGATCCCACACCAATTGATGATTGTGCAATGGCTGAGTCGGAACGAAATACAATGCTACAGTGGAAGGATATCCAACAAAGGCACCAAGAGTCAGAGGCCAAGAAAAAGCAGGGAAAGTGTCGCAGGCCTTTGAAATATGGACGACGGTCCGATCTCCTACACGCCTCTGGCTAGATAATATAGCAGAGAAAGTAATTAGGCGGCTTCTAGGACACATGTTGGCTCCTGAATGCGATTTTCTTCTATTGGCTACGGCGTCGTGCACTGTATCTGTCTACCCCCCTCACATTACGGTAAATGCGCTTGCAGCACTATTAACATACTATCAATCTGAAAGCGCCAGCACAGCCCTAACGAAACATCTTACTTTCACGCGAGGAAACCCTATTCCCCATCCTCCACTTCCACTGGATTGGGCCCCCAACTGGGTAGGTTCCAAGGTGTCTATAAACCGCTTAAGCACTGAAATTACTTGTTGAATGAAGTACTTACATTAGTCATTCCCACTTCATAGCCTTTTCCAAAAAATTCTCTAAAGCAGTTCTGGGCGTCCACGGCCGATGGATACACGACCCAGCTCTTCCTTGGCGCCCACATTGCTATTTGCACAGGCCCAAATTTGCAAACAAAGTTCATGAATTGATCAAACGTTATTTCCGGATACTTTACGACCACGGTTACGTGAGTCAAGTTTGACGGCCGCCTTGGTATGTTGCAATCGATCAGAGTGTATGGAGACCCATGGTCCAACCACGACGTGAGGAGAATGGCTCTACCGTAGTATTGCCAGTAATAGTTGGGAACAAAGCATGCATCAGTTTGGGAGGCGGAATCTGCTCATGTCAATGAGTCGTCTGGAAATGTTGTTATTTACTCACTGCTGCTTAAGTCCATTGCACTGTAGATTTGGGGTATTCTGATATACTCAACAGGAGATGAGTGTTTCTGAGAATTGAACGGAAGAAGGACCGGGCAGCTTGAATTTAATATCTGGATCTCCGGAGCAGCTGCTCTTCTGTCTTCGCTTCTTAATATTCGTGAGACATACCATTACAAATGCAGATCCACGCTTATTTTGCCATGGTGTTCTCTTCCTCTTCTTGGCCGTCTAGGCGGCACGCTGCTACTAAAGACGGGGAAGCTCGTCGTTTATTGGTTACACATCAATCCATCCCCCATCGGATTCGGCTAACAATGACGGAAATTGCCCGGTTCCACGATTATAAGTGTACTGAAATGCCCCATAGCTTGCCAAACCATTAAGATCATTCATTAACTTTGAGCTGCGTTATGACCTTCCGACTCGCGGGCTTCAACAGCGAAGTCTGCCAAGACAACGTTCCAAACTATCGGTGGAATCATGATAAGAGCGGTAAAACTTTTTACCTTACAGCTTCTAAGCATGGAGATTGGGGTTGGGACTTCATTCCCGGGGACTACGAGTCGCCATCACAACCTGCCACGGATAGTCGCCTGACTGTGGTCGTTCAGGATCCCAGAATCAATCTGCACCACTTTTGGAGTCTTGCTGTTGAAGTTGGGCCCGTAGTTGAAGCACATTGTGAAGTAGCAATGTTTGATGTGCCCCTGGTAACCATGGCATCCGTTATATATAAGTATCGGGGTCACGCTTATACATTTTGCGAGACCCTGGCTTGCCAAGGGTACAAAGTGATGATCAGGACAGCAAAGTAAGTCCTCTATCCACTGGAGAGCTTCAGAGCCTGAACACGGTGCAGCATGGACGGCGAGCCGAATGGCCTGCAATATGGCAGCATTGAAGGCCTGAAATCTGAGACGATAAAGATACCAGAACCCCAATTCAAGTTTCCATCAAATTCCGGCTCGGCAAGTTGTGCAACAATTGACAAACCCCTTTATCAGCTTTTACGCAAGGTTCATGCCAGACTACGGGAGCTTTTCCCTCTAATACCAATCTATTTATTCCAACGTGCTTTCGGGAGGCATGCTCGGCTTGTCAACGAACTTTTTCGCCTTAAAGTCAAGCACGCTCACCATGCTATGCTGGGAACATGTCCTTCAGGGGAACATTGTAGCCATCGTAATACTCTTTCGTCGTTTCCAATTGATGGTCTAGAGCCTCCGGCCGAGGGTCTTCCTGCAATAGCTGAATGTCCGGTCTGCTTCATGACAAAGATCTTCCAAGACCGGAAGCAATGGAGAGATCATCTCTTTATAGATGTCAAGCCATATTTCTGCACAGCTTTTCCCTGCCGCCAAATAACACAATTTTCTAGAAAGCAACGTTGGCTAGAGCATGAAGAGAAGAAGTGCGAAAAGCAATATTGGAGATGCGATATTCAGAAATGTACCATTATGTACGCCAACCAAAAAGACTTTAAGGCACACTTGGTTAAAGAGCATATCCTTCCAGAGGACGACGAGCTTGATGCAATACAGCAGAGATGTGGTCATTTTTATCATCGTAGGAAGAAAACATGCTTATTCTGTGGGCTACGTGGATATGATGACCTCGATACACACGTAGCTCAGCATATGGTGGAGATCAGCGAGTATGTCCTTCAAGTTGTTGAGCAGCAAGAAATCACACCTCAACCTATCATCAGCCCCATCCCAGAACAGCTTGATGTATGGCAAGTACCATTGGAAGGATCCTCATATCAGCACCTCCAGAGTCCAGGCGCTCTCTACGGCGATACCAATGCACCTTCAACGCTACCAGACTCGGCATCTTATTCTGACAATAATACATCAATTCTCCCCAACAACGGTGATCTCTAGTGTGATTCAGATATTTTGCACCACGTGGATCCTACCTTATCTTCGATGGGTCTCAATTCCACACCTAATCCGGGAACTTATACTTTCCCTACCTCATCTTCAATAGGCCTCCGACCACATATGGGGAATTCTTCCCATGTACAGGATAGAGACGAAAACTCAGTGTTGTCCCCATCGTCAAGTGAGATTTCTATGATGACATCTCTTTGATCATAGCTAAGTACTAGCAGATATAGGACCTCGCAAAAGTTGTGAGAATTGCCGCAACCGTCGTATCAAGTGCACCATTGACGATGAATGGCCTTGTGACTATTGCATGCGGCTGGATTCTTTTTGTGAACGTCCATGGCAATTCGTCCCATATCAGCCCAACAAAGATACCCAAGGGTAGTACGTTACAGGCTACATTGCTCCATCGCTTTGTCATTTAGGAATATCAATTTGCTGCGAGCCATTCTGCCTGATTTGTCCATAGTACACTTAAGCATTTATTTAACTTTGTAACAGCTTTTATAGTAGCATACATCATTAGATTAGATCTGAGGCTTTTGAAGGTTATGTTAGCAGTATTATGAACAAAAGAAAAGGTAAGTAGAAAGGTGTGCTGAAAGACTTTAGGACCTCAGGGACCTCTCCGTAGTTGCACTATTCTGTTGAAGGAAGAGAAAATAAAGATAGGAGGCAACGTGGAGCTGCGGCGCCAGCTGGGACAGCTCCTAAAGTGTGACATGGGTCGAGTTCCACGCCAAGGAGCGCTATCGTTGTTCGCCTCAGAGTCTCGGTCAGGGCGGGCGGCTTGTGATGATCCTTATCGATTTGTACAATGTGTGACTAGGCTTGCACCATGTCTGCATGCGATATCACCGGATGCACGAGTACATCCCCCCGTGAGCGATCCGCCGGTGCGGCGTAAGGCACGCCTGTTAGTAAATCCCAACACCCAGTTTCTCCTAACTGAGTTATCAAATTCTCGGGGAATTATTTGACATCTGCTTTATACCACTTGAGGTAGCTATAACTGCCCTTGTCTTCCTAAGCCACTTTGTGAAGTTGAGATCCAGGTTTCTCTTTCTCCTTCAGCTTACTCTTCTTCAGCCTCAGCGCTCAACAACTACCATGGCATCAAGGGATCTATCCACAGGTCAGCCAAGTGACTACATCGAAGACGTCTGCAGATTGATCAAGGCTCTTAAGAAGCAAGGAGACGTTGCTTCTGTGGCGGGAAGCTTGAGCAAGCTTACGGCCCTCGTTCGCAACCGACTTAAGAGCCCCCCCATCGCCAGCCACCACCGTGAAGTTGATTATTTTTTGATTTTCCAGGCTATTATGCAATACCAATTCCTTGGAGATCCAGAACGGATGCTCGCAACACTGGAGCACATGAGCTGGGCATTCTATGGGGTGGTCGATCGTGCAATACTCCATGAAGATGTTGAATACATGGGACGCCATAGCCTTCGAGAAATCCGGACAATCCTAGAGCTTGTTTCCAACGGGTCTATGAATGGCCGCGCTGACGGAGAGGCAACGGCATATTGGATGCGAAGACGTTCACTCAGTCATCAAGAGGTAGTGTGCCTATATGAGCTTTCGGGTCAGAGGTATAATCCTTATCTTTATAATATATTTCTCAACTCACAAAGTATGCAGGATTAAACCTCCTCCTCAAGCGGATAGCCACCAAGAAGACAAACACCCAATCCTTGAACAACGACTCCGTCGGAAAATGATGACAGGCGAAGTGGGTCATACGCTGAAGCAGCTCGCATATAACCTACGAGCTAGGGAGTCTAAGCAATGGACCGAGGATATGTGGTTCTTCATCTACAACTTGGATGAAGAAGATGGGGCAAGCGTCCGTCAACAGTTCACCAGAAGATTTCCAGAAGTGGGTGATGTGGACATGGACGAGCTCGATGATGTAAGGTCTCAGAGCAGTACCGGAACAGAAGATACCTTAGCGTGGAGAGAAACCAAGAAGGGTATTGCGTAAAAGATTAACGCCCTATTATCAACCGTGCTCCGCAACTCTTTTTCCTCCCCTAGGTGGGTATGCAAGCCTGATCACATAGCGCTGGAGGACAAGGTAGACCCGATGTCAAATATAGAAGAACGCTCAAAGAGATTTCAAGACCTTGATTGCTTGGTAGAAGGAAGGAAGTCCTACTGATTGGTACTGCGAAGCGCTGTGATGATTTCCTGGTGGTGTGGAGGTCCGTTTCCCTTGGTTTCACTTTTAGCATATACGGATGGTAGACAACGATCAAATGCTAGGTTGCAAAAGTCGAAATCTTCTAGATGCCATCTGCCGCAGACTATACACACCCTGCTTCGTGCTTGTAGTCACCTGTATATGTCTCACGGATCCATAGACACTCCTCCTCACAGAGATTCCAACCTTGTAAGTATCCTACCCGTTAGCGAGGGGCCGGTCTGGAAGCAAACCATGAGTAATGCTATCGATAGGTAAATAGGTACTGATAACGAATGCCACTTAAGCCTACTAGATGCATGGCTGCAGCAACGACCTCCCTGCCTTAGGTGGTTTGACAACACATTAGGTGGGCAGGAACCTTAGTCGCAGCTCGCGTAGCTTCCATTGGTGCACACACTGACATGAAGCGTATAACTCCGGCAAGCTATCAACTCCGTGGATGATCCAACGCTCCCGCCAGTACCATCTATTCTGTAAATGCTCATCGGCAACCGATGGCTGCCACACTTGTTGGGCAAATGTTGCCCCATTCTTTCAGCAAGGACGTTGTGTCTCATTGAGATGAGGGATTTTAACATCAAGCATGCCGGATCTATCCTTCAGAGCATTCCGGCTCAAGCTGCACACTCCGGAGTTCATCATCTCCTTCAAATGGTACATTGAGACGGAAGTAATCAGTCGTCCAACCGATTTGTCAGCCGTATTCAGATTCAGTGCGTGAAGAGCGGTATTGATCGTGCTTTTCCTTGCTCCGATATCCAAGGCAATCTCCGATCATAGTGACGCCCAGTCCGTCTGCTGCTGTGGAGCAAATGCCCACTTTGATAAGAGGCCTACTGCTTATACTCCTATTGGACCATTTACTACGCCAACGTAAGGGCATGGTAACGCGCTGTTCCAATGACAATCTGCATGCCCCAAGCTGCAGGTGCCAAGGGCTAGGCTATGGAACGGACGCAGTTGGAAGATAAGAAGTCGAGCATCTACTGGATGTTCCCAAAAGGCCATATGACAATGCATACCGACCCTAAAGAGATATAAGCTCAGCATCGTCTCTGGAACCTGCATCACATCTGTTTCTTGAACCATAACCCTGAGGGTGAACGGAATAATCTAGCATCAGACGTGCCTGCCTGAGCATTGGACTGTAAGCGATTTACCTAAACAGTATCTATGAACACCTACCTAAATAGGTCAATACTTGTACAGGCTCCAGCTCGCGATCACTCGAAGCCTATAAGCTAACAGGTCAATTAAACCAAGGCCTATAAAAAGCCCCGTCCAAGCCGTCTGGTAACAGTCCTACAAAGGCCTTAACAATGTCGACTAGTTCAGGGAAGAGCGGCTACTGCACTGTCGATGAATGCAAGCACGCCAACAATGAACACAAGTATGCCAAGTGTCCATCGCCCGGATGCAAAGTCCAGTGGAAGCGTTGCCAAGTCACTGGGCGTTGCAATGGCGAACATTATAGGATCTGCCGAAGCTGCCCGAGCCACCCAGCTGCAGACCCAAATTGGTAGCAGGACAATGTGGCAATAGAGGAGTGGAAAGCGGCCAACAGGAAAAGCGCCTTAAGCGGGATTAGAGTATGTGGGACTTTGACTGATAAGCTAGTAGGCTTCGAAGATACAGGAGGACTCTGTGTCAATTATACAATCTTGCCACTCCTTTATACTGTTCTTCTTCACCTCTTTATACTTGTCAGAGCTATCATCGGCTGAATCATATTCGTCGTCCGAATCGACCATCTCAATCCACTCATGTGATTGTAATTTCCGTACATTATCATCATTACCTTCATCCCCTGCGAGCCATAACCCGCCTTCGTTTCTCTTATGCCAGTTGATGAGATTCAAAGTCGCGTTGCACGAGATGCTACCGGCTAGGTCGTATTCCTCACTTATGCCATTCAGTCATAACTCTCATCGCAGCGGGTACGTGACTTACATAGATGGCAATTCCCTAGAGTCTGCCCTTTGATCCGTTGTCCGTAAGCGATATTCAAATTGAGGCATATTATGATCTTGCAAAACAGCTATTCTCTTATCTCCTCTCAACATCCAGTATGTATTGCACCGTAGAGGTCGATGGCCATGTTCCAGATGGGCTCTGACTTCAAGGCTTAGATTGGACGTTGTTGTCTCGCCGAATGGTGGTGATGGAGTGCAGGGCAAAACGAACCCTGGATTAACAAAGTAAGAAGTAGTATACTCTCGTGCGCGTGATACATAACCCGGTCGGCTAGCTGTCAAAGGGTATTGTACTTGAACGAAGGATTGTAAAGTATCTGTCCAGATGGCGACTGGAATACAAATGGGCGGCAAACCTTTAATGGTGTATGCGAAGACTTCGCTCGTTCCCTCGATCCAAGTCGCTGCTACCCACAGCGGGTATATTTTCGGGAGTCTTCTAGCTATCAGAAGGGCGGCAAGTCGCGAATTGTTATTGATCGACTGAGTAGCACTCTTAACGCCCAACAGTTGCGCTCCAACAAGGTTGCAAGGAACTTTGGGCTCAAAGAAAACACTGCATAGGAGGGATCTGATTCCTTCCTCTGTGCAGCTTAGTGTAATGCAGCTATCAACACAATCAAACAGCTTTTTGTAAGAATCATACTGATGGCCTTGTATTGCACAAGTTTTTCGGGGTATCGCTAGATGTGGAATCTTTACCAGGTGGAGTTGGCACGCTGGAAGCATTAGGGCAATAGCGAGTGCGGCAGCGCATTCTTCGGCCAGGTTTTCTGCAACACAGAAATCCATCAGTGTATTGTAAGTAGATGAGGAGTCAGGCAGGACTTCTCGGAGTTGAACACTTGAACAGTATACATTAGCATTTTAACTCCAATTAAGATATTGACTGAACATACCATGGATCTGCGCCATGCTTTGTCAAAGACCACGGTGCATAAAAGGACTTGTCGTGTCGGATAATACTCGCTTGCCACTCCTGTCCAGTGATCACTTCCCAGAAATTGTTGCTGTTGATATTCTCACTCTGCCGCAGAGTCACTCTTTCTCCTGAAACCCTCAGTGTCTCCACCCATCGAGAGCAGAGTATGTAGGCCCAAGCAAACATAAGCGAAGAGATATATCTTGCTTGGTGGATGTTTTTCCCGGGCCAATAAGGATAAGGCTCTGAAGCGCCCAAAAACCGATATATCACGGGTTTCTGGATCCCAAGGACGAGGTAGTGGTTTGTCCATTTTTTGGGCTGTTCACAAGTCGGATCAGTCGTTGTTAACCACTCCAGAGCGTACTCTAAGCACGGGACTGGCTTGTAGTGGATGAAAAACGGTTCTGCATGTTCAGTGCGAAAGGCTGGGATCTGTCTAAGGAGATCCACCAGGCACTCAGATGTAGAAGGATAGCTGGTACCATGAATTGCATCCGATATCAGTGACGTCCAAAGATCACAGGTCTTCCTCTTAGTCTCAGAGAATTGGGATATCGTAGGGCATATGCCGTCACCAGGGTAAGGGAGCGAAGGCTTTGTGGGAGAATGCGCTTCGTTGGCCGCAACATCTTCATGCTTCTCCTTCATGGCGATCCACAGTGAAGTGCTCGCTCCAGCATTCGGCGGGATGAGACCCGAGAAAGGCTCGTCAATCAATAGGATATGTGATTTGAGATGGCTTGCGGAGCGTCAAAGCTCGTCCACCCAGTATGCGTCGTAGAAGGATTTATGTAGGGTTTTGTTGGCTTGTTGCTCGCCGTGGATTACTATTGTATGGGAGATGTTAGCGGAGTCACATTCAGGCAGTCAAGCTCGTTCTGGGCAAATTTCTAGGTTCACCCATCATTGGCACTATCATATTTTCGCCCTAGCTCCTTCACCTGTCCTAACGTTGTCACCCGAAAACATGAGACAGGACCTCAGCTCGTGCCAGTATGACTAACACTCTTGGCAATACACCGCTAGTCGGAGCTAACCATTGCCTTACGGGATTTCAGATAAGCAACCTCTTTCGCGCTCACATGTTTCGCTAAGTATGTCAACATCTGTCCGCCATCGCCGCGGTAGTGTTCTCATTTCATACAGCATTCCCAGTCTCTTTGAATAGACCGCTCGCTGATGAGGACGAGGGGTTTGAGACAGTGACTGGTTGGGGATCGCTCCAGGAACTCGTCCTGTCCCATTAGATGGTTTTCTGTCTTAGATAGGGAAGGCCAACGCTACCTGTTGAAGAATCTCACCCGAACAATTGCCTGTTTTCTTCACAAAGCTAACTATTTGCTTGTCCCATTCTTCTGGTCGCCTTAGTTCCAGCGAATCGGGGGTTTGAAGGCTGGTTCCAAATTCCATCAGCCGAACCATAAGCAGTCCCAACGCCCGGAAGTCTCCTTGCTCTTTCCCAGAACTTGCGACCGCCTTCAACATACTCTGGCCGATATTTGCTAAGCGGTTCAGTTGATGTTACACCTGGTCAATGCGCCACCTACCAAGCTTGACATTTCCGTTCCGGCTGATCATAACGCTGTGCGTATCGATGGAACCATGCAAAATCCTCAACTCGTGGTGGATATATTGTATGCCTTTGAGAACCTAGAATTCCTGATCCCTAAGGGCAATACGTCAATAGGATTGCTTGACTTACCTCTTGACAAATTGCCGCCATCTGATATGGGGCCATTTGGCCATACGGCGTTGATTGCACCTCTGCTAGTGAGACATCAGTGCACTCGTAGATAAAGAAGATCATCTCGTCGTCGACATAAGCTCTGTATAAGGACACAATGTTCTCATGAAGGCATCCGGCAAGAGCCCTAGTGGATTCATGATCCGTCATTCTTGCTTGCTTTATGGCAACGATTTGGTGTTCCATGTCTTGTTTATGAGCGATGGTGACTTCACTATCCTGCTGTTCCTGCAGAATAGCCAAATAGTCCTTCCAAGGATTGCCTTTGATACAAGCGAACCCGTGCACCGCCGGATCGTGCTTCTGCTTCGGGGGGAACCGAGATCTAGAAGAGTAAAGTGCCGAGTCTGGATTAATTCCAATAGGGATGGCTGGTGGACGCGATCTCCCCTCACTTCTAAGAAATTCGGGGATTTTAGGAATCAGTGAAGAAGACAATCTTAGGGTTTCTGGGTCCACTTCTGCTGGCCGTTTACCCAGGCTGTTGAGGTTAGAATTCCCAGGAAATACAGTCGCACGCTTGTCCGAGGATGCCATTGGGATGTCTATGCAAGTACAAAACGATGATATTCAACTTCTGGATGCCGTTGAGATTTCTAAGCAAGTACAGAGAGATGAGATTCAACTTCTAAATACCAGTTGGGATTTCTTAGCAAGTGCAGAAAGACGAGATCCAACTTCTATATACACTGTGAGCTGATCGAAGACCCGCCGGTGACATTAGTGCATGGGCGCATACGCGAAGATACTATTCTTGGGTTGGTGATCCGCCACCGCTCACGATTCAAGGCGCTTAGAGACGCATATATATACGGCAGAGATCCTCTCGCCTAGTAAAAAGCACCCGAAACCATGCATAAGAATGGAATTTCCACAGCGGATCAACCTCCAGAGATTACAAGTTTGGATGCTCGCATTGCTCGCGCTGGTGGCACCTCATCTCGACTCGAACTCCAACCTCATAGGCTCCGCGAAACCAAGACCCAACCGTGCACAGCAGGGAGTCAACTGAACGATTTGATACGCGAGAATGGTTATTTGAGACAAGAGATTGTGTTTTATCAAGAATCAAGGAATGCGATGCTGGCGTTCCACAATCAAACTTTAGAGGCATATCATGGTCTGCAAAAGGCATTGAAGGATCTTTCTGGAAAGTTAGTGATGGCGGAGGCTAGGCTGGAGAGGTACTGGGGGATTCCCCTCCATGGAAGCGGACAGGAGGATATCACCATACTATGAACCAAGCAATAGGGTGGTTCTTGGGAGGCTGGAGGCGAGCCCTCGGGACCGAAAAGCTAGCATCTCACACAGTATCTATTAGAATTCTCTTAGGAATCAATTCTTCGCACAACATTAGTACTCTAACTCATACAAGGTTTGGCTGAAGGGTGACTTGTGCTAGCTGCGAGGCGGGCTTCAGTGTCCCAAGTCTGTGGGCAAGATGGTGTGCGGAATACTTCCGCAATTGGCTGGAACCACTCAAAACTGAGACACACCTGAGGGGACAAACTTTGGATTAAAGCAACGCTAAATCAAGGCATCCTGGAAGTACACCCCCGGGGGTGAAGTATAAATAGCGGACGAGCAATCCTGTACCAATATAGTTCAGGGAGGAATATAAAGCTTGAGCAACATAATAATCTCTTCTAGCCAGTGGTCTACTCGATAAGTTTCTACATCACACGAGCTGTCATTCCCTGTTCAAAAGCTACTATCCTACATCTAAGTTTCGTCCTCAAGCTATCTATTCTTAGCGACGACTGAAGTTCCATGAGGTATTGAATTATGCTCTACATGTACATCATTGTCGGTAGAGTGCACGCCGATGAGTGCGCCAAAGGTTGTGGCGTGCGAGCATGGCTACGCCGGCAAATTGCCTCCCACCGTCGCAGATCAGGATATTCCCCCCTTCCCGCTCAAGTCGCCCAGAGCAGGCAGCCGCCTCCCTACCTGAGCCAACATAGCGACGCCGAGGCCTTTGCGAAGGAATTTGAAGGGGAAAGCCGGCGTTGTATTGAACAAGATTCTGTAGTTGGATGAAACTGTTTAGCACAGGGTTGTTTGAGGGTCGCTAATACACTTGCTGGATGGGGGAGCCTGCTTTGTAGCATTGCGTTAGCAGAATTATGATTATTTTAATGTGGAAGCGCGGATATCAAGTGTTGCGTTGAGTATTACTAGCAGATGTCTAATTACAAATTTCCCACAATATCTGCGAGCCGTTGTGAAACCCCCTACTTCTCATTTGCCTCCGCGACCTCCATCGTGAAGTAAGTTATGGAGCTCTTAGGAGACTTGATGACCTTAAAGGAGGCTGATATTTTGTTCTCCAGCCTCCTGCCGTTCCACTTTTTCGTGCGCACTTCCCTAGCTGGACCTTCCTTCAACAGCGCCCGGGACGCAGCAGTAGGCCGGCGGTAGACCATTTCTGAGCCATTTCTCCTCCTAGAATATGAGGAGCATCAGCCCCGAACGCGGACCATGCACACCCGCTTAGAGTAGATTCCGATCATATTCTTGGATATGTCAGGGATGACCCTACATCTCCAAATCGGGGTCTTGCATACTATCACCTCTGACTCCCAAAAATGGGTAGCGCCATTAAAACCTCCCCAAAATTTGGGAGCGCCTTTCAAACTTCCCCAAAAATGGGTAGTGCCAATCATGCGGTCACACTACCATAGAGAAACGCTGTATCCCACCTTATAGGGGATCGTAATATTTTAGCTCCTTTTAGATGCCAGGTTGGTGGTCTGAGACAGAGGCTTTCCAAGGGTACATTGATGGGCCTGTATTGCCTCTTTTCGGTGGTGATTCAAGTACTTTGCTTATGGTTAGATAACACTTGGAACAAAACCTAAATTATGAATGTCTGACAATACATCTGAGTTTTCGCTAATAATGCAGAATAAGTCGCCCTGTGTGCTCTCAATTGATTCCTTGTCAGCTGTGCCCCACCCAAGCCTCACTTCTCTTACTTGCTAGTTTTAAGTCGCAATCTCTTGTCCTTGTGACTACATGCTGTCCCTGAAAGATCGTCGATCTTGCGCTTCTGACAAATCCTAGAGGTACAGAGTTTAGTTTCGGTGCTGGGAAGCATGACAGGCTCTGGCTTCCCTAGTCTCGATCTGGTAGTATCAAAGACCTCACAAGTACCACATCTATCACGCACTGAGCTGTCATGGGCTACTTCGCCAAAAGTTGCGTCTAGATGTTGCTGAGCGATGAACCATGTCATGCTATGCGGGAACCCGCTAATCTTCCGTTGTAGCCGATCAGGGATTTTCAGCTTCATGCTGATGACATCGTCAAGATAGCGCACTGAAAAGTCGACCTTCTTGCAATATATATGACACTGAGGACAAATATCCTTGATAGCCAACTCCCCTAAGCTTTCAGCATCGGTGGCAAACTCCAGCCCATCGTGAAGTCTACCTAATAGGCGCAGGACACCATGGGAATCGTTGCGGCACCGAATGACGCCTTTACAGTAGTAGCGATTGGCCTCGAACACGGGTACCGCATGGAGCTGGAAGTAAAAGCTTGCCACCAAGAGAGCGAAAGTAACATCTGCTCTGTCCTTGGCACCTCGTGGCTGAAGCCGTACGCTTTGCCTGAGTTCGTCCACACATTGTACGTCGTCCAAACGAGGTTCATCTCCGGTAAAGGGGATGTTGAGGCGGAAGAAGTCATCTTTAGCTTGATCATCTAAACGATTAGTAAGATCTCTCCAGCTACGTTCACCATCTATCGAGGACATAAACGACCGGTAGAGGCGGGGAATGAAACCATCGTTCAGAATGTGTCGGAAATTTGACGCCCTTGGTGATCTAAGGTCCCTGTCCATCCCCGTCCCCAGTGAGAGGACTACGTCAGGGCTTGTATTCGAAGTCCAAAGCTTAGGACATTCCCATAGGGCAAGATCCACTGGGTTATTGTGCCGCAGACCTCCATCTTGAAAGGAGCCCAGAGACGTGATAAATGCCGATTTGAAAAGTCTGACGGGCATTAGCTTCCAGCCCACGAAGGCTTCTCAGTGGCTTACCCCGGGGCAGCAGACGTGACCCTGCCACTACTGGCGATCAGCATCTTTCTCGTGATAAGCACTACCGACTTACGCTTCCCAGAGGAATGGCTCGTCCTCGACCTGATCGGGCCGGATATGCTTGTAACCTTTGGTGGTCAGCTCAAATGATTCCGAGGATTAGAATCATGGGACTCACCGCAGCTTCTGTTCCTAGGTTTGCCGTTATAATTAGAGAAAATATACGTAGATGCATCCGAAAGAGTAGTGGCAGTGACAGCCACTTTCTGTCCTGATACTCCTGTTATATCTGCATCAAACAATCTTCTATCACATCCGAAGATCTCTTTCAGAGAGCGCTCTAGTAATTCAATATCATAGCATCCATCACTAAGCCAGCAGCGGAAATAGTTTCGAAGCCGAGTCAGAGTACCAGAACCCTTTGTCATATGTATGCCGAAGAAGTCACGGATCAGTGAATCGAATATCTGGGCGCAGCGGGAGACGTCCCAATGATTAAGAAAAAGCCCCAGAACGATGAGTCCCCCTAGGCTGAGTTAGCTGGTCTAATCCGCTGATGTTGTATATTGCTGCATACCAGAACTGGTGCCAAAGGCTTGCTCAAAAAGGTCTTGTACTTGTAAATCTGATCCAATATGTTCCTGGAGTAGTCCAAGGAATTCAAGTGGAACAACACCACGGACGCCCCCTCCATCGACGCTGAGAATTCGCGCCCCTGCGGTGGCTGGCTTTAGTCTGGTCACTAACTTTCCCCGGGTTACACATAGAATACAATTGTCAACTTCACGGTAACCGTCTTTACCCTGGACTCTGTGCCCAAATATCATGACGCAGACATCACATATGGCATGTTCGCATGTGAGAACGTGTTCAGGCCGTCGACGAAGACAGAACAGGCAAGTGCTATGACTTTTCAGCTGATTCCATCGCAGGGAAGATGACTTGACGTTATTCGTATGTAATTGTACTGATGTTTCAAAGCCCAGATCGATAGCGGGGAAGAAGAGGTCTATTTGATCCTCTATACATGTGCAGAGATCATCCGCAAACATTGAAGAATTAAGAACTTGTAGTATGGCCTGAAAGCAGTGTCCTTTATAGAGTTCCTGGAAGATGTAGCGGGGATCAAACGCTGAAAAATATTAGTTCCGGTGTTAAATCGAAAGGTTAGTTTCTTACCGTGCATTCTAGGTGGGTAAGCGTCCATGAGAATGCTGGAAGCAATAAAAGATGTAAGGCTACTGTAAGATGAAAAATTTTCCACATTTAAAGCAGTAAAGGTCATAATGTGATCTCGGTAGTCGTCCTCAACTTCATTTTGTAAGCGTGCGCTTCTGATAAAGTCGAACGGTATGTTGATCGATTTCGACAAGCTCTGAATCGCGCAGGTAAAGAAGGCTTCAAAGTGGACTGCAGAAAACTGAAGCCGTAGCTCGTCGCGCTTGATTCGAGAGGATTCAATCTCAGATAGTAAAACTTCCATTAGTCGTCGATGTTGAGCAAGAGATGACATACGATCTCCTGCGAGATGTATAAGCGATATTGATGAGAAGACCTTCGCTCGCGCCTCTTCGTTCTCTTGCTGAAGTCTCATTCGAAGGTCCTCTAGCTCGAGCACGCTCTGAGTAGCGGGTATACCTTCTTCACGAAGTACGATAACCACCCGTGGGCGCACAGACGGCGGTAGAGTAGAGACCTCTCCAAACTTAATCCAATTGGCTAGGAAACTTGCCACACCGTCAAGTCCGCCGAGATCTTCCGCAAAGATACATACAACATTGCTGAAAAGAGCTACCAGCCGAGCATAAAGTAACTGCACTATGTCCTGGTCCTTTTCTAACAGTCGAGGAAGGGGCAAAGTGGTATATGTGTGGCACATTGAACCTCCCAAACGCTCAGGGACGCGTGCTAGAGGATCTGCTTCTGCAAAAAGAAGTGGTGTGTCGGAATTGTAGGTAGACGAATCCAGCCAAAGGTTGACCAGTCCGTCAGCTTTACCTCGTCGCATGTTATTGTTGGGGAACATCTCGCGCAGCGCAGCGTTCTTTGACTGTCTTCCTATAAAGAATATCATAGAGGGATACTGCCTTTCAGGATTTGTCATCCCATGAATCACGCACGCTGTTCGGGTGCCATAGTGGAGGTGATGACTTTCTCTGCCGGAGAGATAGAACCACGCAGTGTGATTACACGTATTCATGACTGGTGTCAATTGGTCAGTGATGGAAAGGTCCACGGTATTCAGTTGTTCTAATAGGATAATTTGAGCCACTGCAGCCCGGAAGACAGAGTATTTTGTTTGAGAACAGAATTCGACCCTTTTGGGGGTCGGGTCCCCGCGCCCGCTGGGGGGGGGGGGGGGGGGG
>KI911123.1:652167-724952 GCA_000482085.2 Cladonia metacorallifera KoLRI002260
GGGGGGGGGTGCGTTGGGGCTAAAAATAGATACCAGTTTAACATTACACCTCAAGCAAACAACTCGGTAGTGCTTCACAAATGCCTTTGGATAACGATGAACAGAACCTGCGGTTTGGAGAGCTACGAACAAAATTTCTTGGTAGCGCCAAGGTCCATCTTAGGCATCTACTGTTCGACGACAAGAGTTTCCTGGACCCCAAAAATATCAAACGGCTGACCCAAATTTTTGAGCTGGAAGGATGCAATCGATTGGAGATCGAGCACCGCGTGCCAGCCATCACTGATGACAGCGTGTTACGGAGTTGCTTGGTCCGCTCCCATATTACCAACGTTGATATACTCAAGGTTTCCGTTCCTCCAACGCTTGAATTACCAGAGGGCGTGCACCTTATTTGTCTTCACGGCAAGCATCGAATTGCCGCTGCAAAAGCCTTCCTCTTGCCAGGTGATAATTGGTGGACCGTAGACCTCTATTCCAGTAGTAAGTGGCATCGAAGACCAAGGCCCCCATAATCGTTAATAGCCAATGCGATATGCAGGTCTCAACGAAAACTTACGTCAGGACCTCAAAGACGAATATGCCAACTCAAGGAATTTCTGTGATGGCGATATATTCCGACAATTTAGGTGGTGCCAGCAAAACGGGGATCTTGTGGGAGAGGGACGTTGGTTCGCAAGGCTTTCCGAATGCAAGCGTACGGATATCAGACATCTGCAGAGAAGGAAAGAGTTGCGACCGGTGGCTTCAGCACTGGACGAACTTCTCCCGTACCCCGGTATCTGGCCAGTCCTACAGATAGGAACCTTGCACAGAGTCCTGAACCTGAAATGTCCTGAGGCGAGTCCTCCGCCCTTCTCGAAGTTGAAATCCAGGTGCTGATCGAACCATCAGGAATTAGAACACTACCTTCACCACATAAGAGACTGTTGGAATGGCATTATAGACAATGATGATGAACTCAAGCAATTAATCGATTTCCAAACTGTTCAGAAGCTGCAATGTCGAAATCCCTGGGCCTCAGAAACAGATCGGGAGATCATCAATGACTTGATGCGCGACAATAGTCTTTTCCCTATGATACCCGACCCGCAGCGGCGGTACCAAATCCTAAGGAACATTCTAGCGATTGATTGCATGATACCTTCACTGTATACTTTTTTTGAGGACACCAAATGGCTCGAGCCGTGTGCAAAGATACTCCGGAGGATCATACCAACCAATAGCAAGACATCGATACGCCGCTCGATGTTCCGAAGCTTCTGTGGTACCACTCAAGCCGATGGATTCATCAAGATCCAGCAGAAAAATCTCATGTTCAGTCATGGGCCAGGATCTGAGCGGCAAGCAGTGGAGTGCGGATATCGACAGCTATGGCTATTTGCGTGGCGGCATTTCCCCGAGTTATCATCATCACAGCCTCGAAAGGATGTGGGAAAGTCAAAGCCGCAGGCCAAAACTCCAAACGATCATCGCTGGAGGTCGTTGGCCATTCTAGCCAGAGAGCTTGGTTTCGAATCCGATAACATCATGGCCCTTTCGAATCAGGACTCCGATTCCCAGATGGCGTTCGAGTTCCTTCTTCAGGCGCGGCCTAAGGACTTCTGGCAGGTGACAGACGAGGAACGGAATTCGACCGTGCAACAAATCCTGAGACTACTGGGTGCTATGGCCGCAGAATGGGGCAGTGATAGTAGGAATGCACAAGAAAAACAGTACCCAGCTATAGAACATCGTTGCGGTAGACCATACGAACAGTCTTACAGAGAATCCAAATCGGAGTTTTTCTTCCATGAGGTATACGCTACCAAGACGCAGCATTTGACACATCTTGCCGTCAACCGGGATATCTTTCATGCCTTCTTCGGGGCTGAACCACCATCAAAAAGTGCCATTCCATTGCCTAATGCCATGGACATAGACGCCCAGTCAGCTGAAGAAGTGCCCGATTCCGGGGCTACAGAAGTTCACAAAGTAGCGGAACCTCCTCAGACGGATGCCAACTCATCCAGTCCCACCCAAATGATCGTTGAAGGATCTGGCGATCAGCTTCATCTTATGCCTATGGTGCTGCCTTCCTCAGTCGTAACCCATTCTGCCGCAGAACCGAATGTTGAAGACATCCAGAACAAGCAAATGGTAGTACACAGCTCGACGACAATAGAAACCCCTGCTGCATCGCTTGTACAACGATCAGATCCCAATAATGAGGAAATAGGGGGGGCGGCGCTGGTAACGCATGAACCTGCGGTCCACAATCAGTTTGACTTGCGGAAATCCGCCTTGTTTGAAGCATGGGAGCGCGACTGTAAATGGGGAGACTTGTTCGCCATTAGCGTGAACACGGGCGAACACCGGTATCTCAAGAAGTCGGCTTCGGCAACAGACGCTCAAGGAAGGTACCTACCACTCTTCTTCACGGAGAATGCCGACAATTATTATTATGGGGTATGGTCTGTTCGGAAGAAATGCGTCCTTTGTATTGTTGTCGATCAAGTCTGGCGGTACGTCAGGAGCGCACAACATGACGGAGTGATATATGTCTTCGAACGTCCCCCAGATGAGACTGGAAAACTCTCAAAATCAGTTATGAGAGCAACTTTTCAAAACCTAACAGGGGACACTACACAGGCTCGACTCTATGAAGTTGCGAACCGACTTCATAGGAAGAGAGGTCCGGCAAGGACATTGGAGCCAGACCCGAAAGAAGTTGCTCTTACAGCCAACGCTATATCCGCTCGGCGGAGCAGGCCTAGGTCTCGATCGCCAGATAGAGATATGATCAAGCAGCGCGAAGGAAGGATTAGAAGTAGATCACGAAGCCGCGGGAAATAAAGGGAAGCTCCGCCTGGACCTAACTGTACCTAAGTTAATTGAAAGATATATCGAGTCGCAGATGCTGTCAGAAATGGGGGGACTTGAATCGGGAGAACAGCCAAAGCGGGCCTAGATCTTAGCAGCATCACAGATGGCACCGGAGTCTGTTTGCAGTTTGCTCCTCGCTTGTCGACGGGCTTTATACTAGGGCCGTGAGCTACAACCAGCCACGAAAGTATCCCAATGCAAGTATTGGCTTTCGGGCCATTTTGTAATTATTATACTTTTAGATTTTCTCACCCCCTCATTGGAAATGTGATCAAGGGTCGCTAGTGCCATTCCTGGCCAAAGCTAGGCTATTATAGTATTGATGTTGCGCCGCGCCAGGACGCCTCATCCGCCTATATCCAATCATATTTCTGTGGCTTGCCGCAGGGATTTGTGTCCTTTCCAAGGAATGCTCCAAGCAATTGTTATGATTGGACCATCTTATCGGCGAGTACGGCGGCTGTGGTTGGAAGAGATTAGCACATCGCACGTTGAACAGAGCTGCCAGACAGAACAATGCGACATAACTACTACGAAACTCTATGGTACAAGATTTGGCCAAGCAATTCTCAGAGAGGTTCCTCCTTAATATGATGCAGCGCCTCATCATCTTGGGGCACTAGGTCCTGGTCTGCAGGCTCAACAGTAGCTGAACCCTCTTGCCTGGAGTCTCTGATAACTCTCGACCTTCCACGGCCCCCTCTTCGCTTCTTGATGGCCTTTGGAACTTCCGATAACAGCGGCACCTCGATTGTGGGATTTCGGCTTATCCGCTCTCGTTGAAGGGCGAGCTCAAGTTCCTCGATACGGTTTGCCTGCCCTATATATTCTTCCGCATGTTGCGCTGATTCGAACTCGAGCTTTTCCTTAATTTGAGCAACCTCGCTAGAATGCTGTTCGGCGTTTTGAGCCAGCTGAGATTCGAGGTCGAAGATTCTGTGAGATTTGTCAAGAAGCTCATGAGCCAATTCTGTTACGTTGTAGCCCATGTATGCACCACCTGCAGCATCGTGGTCTGTATAGCAGTTGACTTTGGACATAACGTCAACAAGCCTCTGGTATGAGGCTGAAACCCGGTCCAAGGACCTTTCCGTATCCGAGTGACGGTTGCGTTCGTGGGTCAGTACCTCCTGACACATTTGATGCTCCTGGCGTTCCCTATGTAACTCATTCTCGAGCCTGGCTCGGGCAGCTTCCGACTGATTGAATACATTCTGAAGCTGCTGCATGTGATTATTCGACTTGTTGAGAGCCACACGATCTCTCTGAGCGGTCTGTCCGGAATGCTGAAGAGCTGCACTGAGCTGGGCGACATGTCCGTTGAGACCCTGGATGTGTTGCTTCGCGAGTTCTTCACGGTTGAAGAATTCCTTCAAAAAGTCCCAATCGGACCGCCGAGCGCATATTTGACAGTCCATATGGTTATTCTTCGGAAAAGTATTAGATGTCAATTCAATGGCATATGGCACTGATCTCACCTCCTGGTCTGTGACAGCGGTTGGTGCCATCGTTCGTAGGTGGGGAATGAATAAGGGTAGGACAGGTTTGCCTAGGTGATGGAAATGCTGATGTACGTGGTCAGGATTCACGAGTCTTTATATTACTGTATCGCACAAGATCTGAGCTCGTCGCGCGCGCCTGGTAGGCATTGAGGGAAGAACACCCCCCTACCTCGAAAACATCCACGACCAAAATCAATTAACAGCACTACAGAGTTATGCTCACGTTTTGACGCGAAACGCCGTTAATATTAGATCTAACTATCTTTAGACAAAGAACTTGAGGCCAATCTAACAATAGAGAACTTGTGAATTGGGAATTATTGCTGAGCTCAACCTTTGGCTATTGACACTACTGCCTTCTTATCCCAGCTGCAGCCTGCAAAGCAGCTTCCCTCATGTCCATCATCTCTATGTGGTCCGCCAACACAGTTGAGTAGCCTTGGCTATCACAAGGGCCATCCCAGCTGCTGTAAAGATTTTCCATATAAGCTGTTCGGTCATGCCATGACTCTGCAGCCGAGTGCGAATACTTGTATAGATTAGACTGACATTCCGACATACTTTGAGCGAAGGTCACTTGCCTGTCCAGGTTGTGTCCCTGACGCAGTCGCAGGATTGAGAGGTGCCGCGAGGGTGTCAGTCACTGGGTGTACCTTGAGAAGACTCCTTCCTTTACTGGAGATACTGTCGTCGGTACGCGTTCTTTCGGGGGGGATGGTACGATTGAATACGACTGCAATAGAAGACCAGGTGGCACTGGGATAGGTAGCTCGAATATTCAGTAGGACCGCTTCGTCGTCATAGTAAATTGTTTTCCATGGAACGCAAGTTCGCTTCTCGGCTTTCAACGGGGTTTTCTTCTCTGATTCAGAAGCCATTTTCACGTCTTATGTAGAGAGATTCTAAATCTCTCTAAGGATAATGGCGAGGAAGGTCATTTATCAGGTTTTAAGCCAAGCTAAGCCAAAGTTGTGGCATGTGGATCGTAAGGTAAGCGCCATGGTCTATGAGTGTACGGTTGAGAAATGCAGTCGCCATCATAAGGTATACCAGAAACGTAAGCATTCCTTCGCGAAATATAGCCAATCACTTTCTATTGGTTATCACTCTTGGCTGCCAATCGAGAGATGCATGCACCAAGGAGCGTAGTAGCAGGGCTGAAAACTAATATGAGACGGGAAGACGGGGGGCGGCCGGGGGATGAGGGGTCCCCTAAATCACGATTCGACCAAAATGGACTCTCACGGACTGGCGTGGCAGAACGGCAAAGCCCAGTGATGCTCACGGGGGACTAAGCAAACGTAGAGGAGCTAGATTCCGTTGATCATGCCCTTCGTATGGACCAAAATGTCACGACCAATCACCTATCCGACAAACCTGCAGAAGCGCGACGCCCCCCAGTGACGCTCACGGCGCTAGCTGATGACCCACATAGTCCAACGGTCAGGTGCTTTGGACATTAGGTTGGAAAACTTACTATCTTGCTTCGGCGTACCCCGTTCTCATTTGAGCTATTCTAGGAGGAACCCGGCGTTAGGATAGTGAGCGGCCCTTTGCTACCCAAGCGTACCGCCCAGGGAGCATGAGACAGCGACTGCAGACTATAAAAGGTCGAGATCTCGTAGGGAGTACGAGCAGTATAGACAGAATGACAGATACAGAGCATCTCGATAGACAAGAACACCAAATATATCAAGAACATAAGACCTATCAAGACATGCCAACCGGAAAGAACGACGATGTCGTGCAATTTGACTGGAATGTCGATACTGAGACGAACCAAGACCTTACAGGTCTGGACCTGGAGCAATGGCTAAACACAAATTACTTCACTGAGGTTGGCTTGAATGAAAACAAGCAGCATGTTGAGGGTTCGGCCCAAGGTCATATGCTGTCTCCTCCGCTCTATGCATCGTCCACGAACAAGAACTGGTGTGGAGTTGACGAATCTGATCTCCAACCAGTGGAGAACTTCCAACAGCCCAATTGGACAGACGTTGAGCTGCGAGTTTTGGTACAGAAGCTGCAGCTTGAGTGAGTATACCTCTCATGGAGCTATAAGAAAAGGGCTGAAAACGTCATAAGATTGGACGAGAAAACAAAGTGGTGCTCCCTATGTGTTCAGGAGGCATTAATGCTAATGCTATCAAAGGAAGATCGATATGATGACCGAGTATCTCGACGAGTTGCAGTCATGGACCTTTCTCATTCATAATGCGGTGTATGGGTGCGACGACAAGCATAGCGGTAGGGAGGCTTCACTCAATCAGTCTTCGCCAACGTTCAAGTCGTCCTAGCCGAAAGTGAAAGCGTGAACATGTTAGATTGGTAACAAGGCAGACCCTTGAATAAGCAGATAGTGGTGCAAGAGAGGACAGGATCCGAGCAAAGAATCATATCCCATCTTTTCCTTGAGTCTTAATAAAATAGTCCACAAGGTACCCCGCAGACTAAATTTTTCTGTGTCATAAATTCAGCAATAATGCATATGAGAGTTCAACTATCGGACCTGAATCCTTTGTACGGAAAACAATTTCTGAAGTCATCTTGATAAAGCTATATGGGAAGGAGGATTGGGCCTGCTGTACGAAACGATTATGAAAAACTATTACTACGAAGCCTCTTGATCAAACACAAAATCGATTATGATTTACCTCGGCCTGAAAACACAGACCTCCAGCTCTGCAGGAATATCATACCACACCTTCATATTTCACTTCTGATAGCTTCGGCGCCCAGAAGCCCCGAGGTGTCTGGGGCTGAAATGGAAGATGAACCAATCTGACATCTTTGTCGAGATACTGCTGCGTCAGCTTGCGAATCCGGTCCTGTATACGACACTCGGTTGATGCTTTTCAAAGGTTAGCGTCAGAGAAGCCATGACCCTGCAAACGTACTTGTGATAACCAGTCGACCTCGCTTCGAATGTACTTCTGAACTCACGATCTTCTCGANGAAATCCGCCTTGTTTGAAGCATGGGAGCGCGACTGTAAATGGGGAGACTTGTTCGCCATTAGCGTGAACACGGGCGAACACCGGTATCTCAAGAAGTCGGCTTCGGCAACAGACGCTCAAGGAAGGTACCTACCACTCTTCTTCACGGAGAATGCCGACAATTATTATTATGGGGTATGGTCTGTTCGGAAGAAATGCGTCCTTTGTATTGTTGTCGATCAAGTCTGGCGGTACGTCAGGAGCGCACAACATGACGGAGTGATATATGTCTTCGAACGTCCCCCAGATGAGACTGGAAAACTCTCAAAATCAGTTATGAGAGCAACTTTTCAAAACCTAACAGGGGACACTACACAGGCTCGACTCTATGAAGTTGCGAACCGACTTCATAGGAAGAGAGGTCCGGCAAGGACATTGGAGCCAGACCCGAAAGAAGTTGCTCTTACAGCCAACGCTATATCCGCTCGGCGGAGCAGGCCTAGGTCTCGATCGCCAGATAGAGATATGATCAAGCAGCGCGAAGGAAGGATTAGAAGTAGATCACGAAGCCGCGGGAAATAAAGGGAAGCTCCGCCTGGACCTAACTGTACCTAAGTTAATTGAAAGATATATCGAGTCGCAGATGCTGTCAGAAATGGGGGGACTTGAATCGGGAGAACAGCCAAAGCGGGCCTAGATCTTAGCAGCATCACAGATGGCACCGGAGTCTGTTTGCAGTTTGCTCCTCGCTTGTCGACGGGCTTTATACTAGGGCCGTGAGCTACAACCAGCCACGAAAGTATCCCAATGCAAGTATTGGCTTTCGGGCCATTTTGTAATTATTATACTTTTAGATTTTCTCACCCCCTCATTGGAAATGTGATCAAGGGTCGCTAGTGCCATTCCTGGCCAAAGCTAGGCTATTATAGTATTGATGTTGCGCCGCGCCAGGACGCCTCATCCGCCTATATCCAATCATATTTCTGTGGCTTGCCGCAGGGATTTGTGTCCTTTCCAAGGAATGCTCCAAGCAATTGTTATGATTGGACCATCTTATCGGCGAGTACGGCGGCTGTGGTTGGAAGAGATTAGCACATCGCACGTTGAACAGAGCTGCCAGACAGAACAATGCGACATAACTACTACGAAACTCTATGGTACAAGATTTGGCCAAGCAATTCTCAGAGAGGTTCCTCCTTAATATGATGCAGCGCCTCATCATCTTGGGGCACTAGGTCCTGGTCTGCAGGCTCAACAGTAGCTGAACCCTCTTGCCTGGAGTCTCTGATAACTCTCGACCTTCCACGGCCCCCTCTTCGCTTCTTGATGGCCTTTGGAACTTCCGATAACAGCGGCACCTCGATTGTGGGATTTCGGCTTATCCGCTCTCGTTGAAGGGCGAGCTCAAGTTCCTCGATACGGTTTGCCTGCCCTATATATTCTTCCGCATGTTGCGCTGATTCGAACTCGAGCTTTTCCTTAATTTGAGCAACCTCGCTAGAATGCTGTTCGGCGTTTTGAGCCAGCTGAGATTCGAGGTCGAAGATTCTGTGAGATTTGTCAAGAAGCTCATGAGCCAATTCTGTTACGTTGTAGCCCATGTATGCACCACCTGCAGCATCGTGGTCTGTATAGCAGTTGACTTTGGACATAACGTCAACAAGCCTCTGGTATGAGGCTGAAACCCGGTCCAAGGACCTTTCCGTATCCGAGTGACGGTTGCGTTCGTGGGTCAGTACCTCCTGACACATTTGATGCTCCTGGCGTTCCCTATGTAACTCATTCTCGAGCCTGGCTCGGGCAGCTTCCGACTGATTGAATACATTCTGAAGCTGCTGCATGTGATTATTCGACTTGTTGAGAGCCACACGATCTCTCTGAGCGGTCTGTCCGGAATGCTGAAGAGCTGCACTGAGCTGGGCGACATGTCCGTTGAGACCCTGGATGTGTTGCTTCGCGAGTTCTTCACGGTTGAAGAATTCCTTCAAAAAGTCCCAATCGGACCGCCGAGCGCATATTTGACAGTCCATATGGTTATTCTTCGGAAAAGTATTAGATGTCAATTCAATGGCATATGGCACTGATCTCACCTCCTGGTCTGTGACAGCGGTTGGTGCCATCGTTCGTAGGTGGGGAATGAATAAGGGTAGGACAGGTTTGCCTAGGTGATGGAAATGCTGATGTACGTGGTCAGGATTCACGAGTCTTTATATTACTGTATCGCACAAGATCTGAGCTCGTCGCGCGCGCCTGGTAGGCATTGAGGGAAGAACACCCCCCTACCTCGAAAACATCCACGACCAAAATCAATTAACAGCACTACAGAGTTATGCTCACGTTTTGACGCGAAACGCCGTTAATATTAGATCTAACTATCTTTAGACAAAGAACTTGAGGCCAATCTAACAATAGAGAACTTGTGAATTGGGAATTATTGCTGAGCTCAACCTTTGGCTATTGACACTACTGCCTTCTTATCCCAGCTGCAGCCTGCAAAGCAGCTTCCCTCATGTCCATCATCTCTATGTGGTCCGCCAACACAGTTGAGTAGCCTTGGCTATCACAAGGGCCATCCCAGCTGCTGTAAAGATTTTCCATATAAGCTGTTCGGTCATGCCATGACTCTGCAGCCGAGTGCGAATACTTGTATAGATTAGACTGACATTCCGACATACTTTGAGCGAAGGTCACTTGCCTGTCCAGGTTGTGTCCCTGACGCAGTCGCAGGATTGAGAGGTGCCGCGAGGGTGTCAGTCACTGGGTGTACCTTGAGAAGACTCCTTCCTTTACTGGAGATACTGTCGTCGGTACGCGTTCTTTCGGGGGGGATGGTACGATTGAATACGACTGCAATAGAAGACCAGGTGGCACTGGGATAGGTAGCTCGAATATTCAGTAGGACCGCTTCGTCGTCATAGTAAATTGTTTTCCATGGAACGCAAGTTCGCTTCTCGGCTTTCAACGGGGTTTTCTTCTCTGATTCAGAAGCCATTTTCACGTCTTATGTAGAGAGATTCTAAATCTCTCTAAGGATAATGGCGAGGAAGGTCATTTATCAGGTTTTAAGCCAAGCTAAGCCAAAGTTGTGGCATGTGGATCGTAAGGTAAGCGCCATGGTCTATGAGTGTACGGTTGAGAAATGCAGTCGCCATCATAAGGTATACCAGAAACGTAAGCATTCCTTCGCGAAATATAGCCAATCACTTTCTATTGGTTATCACTCTTGGCTGCCAATCGAGAGATGCATGCACCAAGGAGCGTAGTAGCAGGGCTGAAAACTAATATGAGACGGGAAGACGGGGGGCGGCCGGGGGATGAGGGGTCCCCTAAATCACGATTCGACCAAAATGGACTCTCACGGACTGGCGTGGCAGAACGGCAAAGCCCAGTGATGCTCACGGGGGACTAAGCAAACGTAGAGGAGCTAGATTCCGTTGATCATGCCCTTCGTATGGACCAAAATGTCACGACCAATCACCTATCCGACAAACCTGCAGAAGCGCGACGCCCCCCAGTGACGCTCACGGCGCTAGCTGATGACCCACATAGTCCAACGGTCAGGTGCTTTGGACATTAGGTTGGAAAACTTACTATCTTGCTTCGGCGTACCCCGTTCTCATTTGAGCTATTCTAGGAGGAACCCGGCGTTAGGATAGTGAGCGGCCCTTTGCTACCCAAGCGTACCGCCCAGGGAGCATGAGACAGCGACTGCAGACTATAAAAGGTCGAGATCTCGTAGGGAGTACGAGCAGTATAGACAGAATGACAGATACAGAGCATCTCGATAGACAAGAACACCAAATATATCAAGAACATAAGACCTATCAAGACATGCCAACCGGAAAGAACGACGATGTCGTGCAATTTGACTGGAATGTCGATACTGAGACGAACCAAGACCTTACAGGTCTGGACCTGGAGCAATGGCTAAACACAAATTACTTCACTGAGGTTGGCTTGAATGAAAACAAGCAGCATGTTGAGGGTTCGGCCCAAGGTCATATGCTGTCTCCTCCGCTCTATGCATCGTCCACGAACAAGAACTGGTGTGGAGTTGACGAATCTGATCTCCAACCAGTGGAGAACTTCCAACAGCCCAATTGGACAGACGTTGAGCTGCGAGTTTTGGTACAGAAGCTGCAGCTTGAGTGAGTATACCTCTCATGGAGCTATAAGAAAAGGGCTGAAAACGTCATAAGATTGGACGAGAAAACAAAGTGGTGCTCCCTATGTGTTCAGGAGGCATTAATGCTAATGCTATCAAAGGAAGATCGATATGATGACCGAGTATCTCGACGAGTTGCAGTCATGGACCTTTCTCATTCATAATGCGGTGTATGGGTGCGACGACAAGCATAGCGGTAGGGAGGCTTCACTCAATCAGTCTTCGCCAACGTTCAAGTCGTCCTAGCCGAAAGTGAAAGCGTGAACATGTTAGATTGGTAACAAGGCAGACCCTTGAATAAGCAGATAGTGGTGCAAGAGAGGACAGGATCCGAGCAAAGAATCATATCCCATCTTTTCCTTGAGTCTTAATAAAATAGTCCACAAGGTACCCCGCAGACTAAATTTTTCTGTGTCATAAATTCAGCAATAATGCATATGAGAGTTCAACTATCGGACCTGAATCCTTTGTACGGAAAACAATTTCTGAAGTCATCTTGATAAAGCTATATGGGAAGGAGGATTGGGCCTGCTGTACGAAACGATTATGAAAAACTATTACTACGAAGCCTCTTGATCAAACACAAAATCGATTATGATTTACCTCGGCCTGAAAACACAGACCTCCAGCTCTGCAGGAATATCATACCACACCTTCATATTTCACTTCTGATAGCTTCGGCGCCCAGAAGCCCCGAGGTGTCTGGGGCTGAAATGGAAGATGAACCAATCTGACATCTTTGTCGAGATACTGCTGCGTCAGCTTGCGAATCCGGTCCTGTATACGACACTCGGTTGATGCTTTTCAAAGGTTAGCGTCAGAGAAGCCATGACCCTGCAAACGTACTTGTGATAACCAGTCGACCTCGCTTCGAATGTACTTCTGAACTCACGATCTTCTCGAGATGTGGTCTTCCGTAAAGCTTCTTCACTCGATCATGAGCACCATACTGCTCTTGAGAACCATACGAGGTGTTCTCGTCCTCGAAATTACGAAGGACATATAGCGAAATCCGCATGATCTATCCACATTGTCAATATATGGCTTACCAATCAAAGCATTGACTCACGTAGGATCCCTTATCCTCGGAGAGGAGCTCTGTCATCCAATCTTGGACCCATTCCTGATCACCTGCCGGGATGGTATTGGCATGCATCATTGAATATTTGAAAGGCATGACTCACTCTCTTTATCTAACTGCCACACCAGTAAAATACTCTTTGTTCGTACCCGATGCTCTTGGAATCCTCTCAGAAGCTCTTTGATATATGGAACCTGGGCAGCTATGCCAATCCCACTTGCGAACATCACAACGCTTCCATAATTGCCCAAATCGTGGAGTTCTCCATAGGGCCCGTCAATCCAAGCCTTTAGGGATCTTGTGCCGACGTGTTTCAGAAGTTTTTGAGTGAATCCGGATGCAGGCTTTACCAGGAGATATATGTGCGTGCCTCTACCATCAGCATCTTGGTCCCACCAGCATACCATGAAAGGGTGGCTTTGAAATGGAGACCAGAAGCTCACTCCTGGCATCCAAAGATACACATACTGACCCGCACGTACCTTCCAGGGTCTAGCAAGAGTGACTTGTACCCGGACAACGTCTCGTACTGCGAGCACCTTGGTCGTTGCGTATGGTCGGCCCCAGACCATGTTACGTGTTATCAGCCTGGCATAACGGGCAAGTGTGGTCACACAGAACAGGATGCTTGCAATGATGAGATAGATTCTGGCAAATGTTGGCTTCAGCTCCAAATGCCGCCAGACTGCATAAGCGGTGAGCAGAGCAAGGGCGTAATGAGTCTTCTGGAAAAATTCGAACAGTGGTGTTCGAAGGATGGACAAAAGTATGAGGGAGGCAATGGCAATCGCACCCTACACAAAAACATCAACTTATGCATGCAGGTGTCAGCCTCTGATGGCAACCTATACCAGAAAGCCATAGAACTGCAGCGTGTCCCTAATATGAAAGACATTGCGCGTGAGGAAAATGACGATGTGAATCAGAGCCTGCAAAAAGGCCATAAGACCAAGTGAGCTATGCAGTTTCAGATAAGTCTGCAAGGATATTCCGAGGAGACCAGCAGCGAAACTAGGACGATTCGTGAAAAGGAGCGGTACAAGATGCAGCGCAGCCAGGGTCCCAGCCCTGTTACCTGCCTGTGGAATTGAATCAACACCCACAAGGTTACAAGCTGCCGTCCCTGACCAATAGATCAGAACCAGAATCGCGTGCCAGCGGGAGAATGGCGTGGAGATACGATTGCGTTGGATGAGTAATGGGTATACCAAGTGCTTGAAAATGTAAAAAAGAGTACGGTCCTGTATCCAACGAGATACATAAGAAGATACACAGTACATGATTGATAGGATAGCTATACTGCCAGCAGTAATGCCGTAAATTTTTACAGGATCCATAATATTGCGACACAGAATACAGGATAAACGGCAATATATACAAAAGCAGTGCTATTTCGAGCTACATTACTAGTGGGTAGCGCGCGGTTACATGGCGCCACACTATATTTGGCACTTGGTCAAGATATATAAAGACGTTGCGGCTTCTTGCCAACTTTTGTAACTGATAAGTATGACAAAGCCGAAGGCCCAGAAGACCGCAAGGGTTACCAAAGAGCGCTTTAGGGAGCGACGTAAGAAGCTGTTGCTCGGGGCCAAGGAAGTAACAAGCTTCGGAGCTCAAGTCTTTATTGTGGTTCGTCGATGGGACACTTTTTATTGCTACAACTCAGAGGAATCACAAAGTTGGCTGCCTTGGGATGTAAGCGATGTAAGCATTGCCAGTCTGCTTCGTCATATGATACACTAAACTTCTCTAGGTGAAGCCACTCTTTCACCAAGATAGTCACGGGGCTAGGAAATCGGAGCCAGTATCTTGTGGGAACATCGGTACGAGACCGTCTCATTCTGGGATCATTCCCGCCATCCAAAGCAGCGAATCATTGCGGGCACCGACGGTCTCGAATGCGGCGTGCGGTCAGAACGTCCTAGAGCCCGCACAGCTCCGTGTAACAGGTCCACCAATATATGATATTAAGACGAGGAAATTAAACACCGAAACCGTGCATCCACCAATGATGCGTATGCTCAATAAGTAATGTAGAAGATTTTGTACTTTAAATAGATAATGAAGCATCAAATTTGTCAAAAAGAGCAAATGTAAACTTTTTGGGGGCGGTTGGGGAAGCACAGAATCTTATAGAGTGTAAAATTACAAAATGTGTAAAGATTTAAGGATTATAAGATCTTATAACGTGTATAATCCCAGAAAGTATAGGGATATGAAAAGTCTAGGGCTTTATAAGGTGTAGGATTAAATAAGGTGTAGTAATCCAAGAAGCATAAGGTCTTAAGGATTGTATAATTTTAAAATGTTTAGGCATTCTTTTAGGGCCTGGAATTGCCTATAAGACTTGAAATATTTTACTAAGGGTAATCCAATACGCTGAAACTTGGTCACTTTCATGTAGGAGCTAAAAGAAGGTAGTTTACTAATTTGATATAATTCGCTATCTAATGTATTTGCTCCGATCAAAGTAGGGGGAAATATTGGAAGACAACAAACGATACAGCGGTAATAGACCAGGAGACCTGATTAGCAACCCTAGTACCTGCTCCAGTGAACGGCACCAATCCTGCCGAACTGACTCCAGACGAAAGCTTGGATGATGCAGGATATGTATGAGGAAAGCCGGCGGAATTTGTAGAGCTTGAGGTAATCCTAGTGCGGTCGGTAATGGTAGCGGTGTGAGAAGGACTCTCGGTGCAGGTTGAATGCACCCCGAGATCTGTTGAGCGGGGCCAGGTTGGGGCCAGAGGCATTCCACTTCTCGAAAAACTCCACGAGATTTTCGGGGTCCCTCCAGAGATATGGCCAGATCCACTGGATGGTAGGAATAAGAGTCCCGAGGCTGTCACTGCTGTTCCGGTATTGAGTACGTTGGAGGCCAGAAAGCCGCTAGCCAAGGAGGGCGCTTGGAAGGGTTGTGTTGTTGCTGTACCTTGGAAGACCGGTGCTGTGCCTGTAAAAGTTGAAGGTGTTGTACCAGTACTTATGACTATTGGAGGTGCTGTTGCAGTGGCTGGACCATAGGATGTGCCAGGAGGCACTGTTGGCACTGTTGTGCTGATTTTGGACGCTGAGGTGTAATCGCTGGCGACACCACCTAAACTCACCGCAAAAAAACCACCGTTACCGCTTATCGAATTGAAATCTCCGATGCCACCGCTACAATTGGTGTCAGCTTTCGCAGCAAGCCTCTCGGAATTTCTATCATTTACCCTCCTGAAGCCTGCCCAATAAAATCAATTTCTCCTACGACCTGCCAAGGAAGTAATAGGAAAAGCGAAGTCGAATAAAACTTTTGTAGGAACATTATAAGCAATACCTGATTGCTCTGTTGGTACTGGATAAGGCAATGTCAAACTATATTACGCGTTTACGGGATAACGACAGAGAGGAAGATAGTTATCAACCAATTTACGGGGTTTCGGACATTAATAAGAAAGAATAGCTAAGATAGAAGCAGAGATAAGGTACTCTAGGGGGGGGGTGGGTGGTTTATTTTGGTTGTCACCCAAAATAGCCAAGCGAGGGGGGGGCGGCGCATGATAGCTTTTCTTCTGTTATCGTGGATGGAAGGGAAAAAGATGGACCGGGGGGGCGGAGTTCTAAATTCATCGAGCTTTTATCATTGATTAAGACAAAATCTATAAATTGGCCGCACTGAAGTATTTGTAAAAGTAAATTCTGTTGATCAGGATATTGATATCAAAAGAACCCTAGTCTATGCAAGTTATCCCAAAACAGCCTCTCATAAACCTCCACCCTACCATCACCATTAGACTTCAAGATGGCACCTACGCAGCAGAACTCAAAGAATGATGGCGCGGCAAAAGCTTCCAGGGTGGAAAGAATCAAGCGTCGAGACATTACCCATAAGAAGAAAATCGACAAAGAGGCAGACTATAAGCAGGCCAAGAAGGAACTCAAGAGACTAGAAAAAGCAGTCCAAGAATATAGTAACCATGGCGGTGACCCTGAGAAGAGGAGATTACTTGAGGAATACAGGGTTCAGCTGGAAAAGCAAAAAGCACTTAAAGACGAGATGGAGATCGACCTAGATAGTCTCACGGAAGAAGCGGAGAAGGCACAAGAAGATATCGAGATGCCGGATGTGGAAACGAAGGAGGAAAACTCTTCTTCAGCCCAGCAACCATCAAGCGTGCAACATACCGATGAATTAGATCCCTCGCAACCAATGCTAAGTACCGAACAATCCTCAAACCCGACAGGACAGGTAGTGACATTTGCAACTATTAACGGAACGAGCGAGAACCCCATTGATTTAGAGGAAGAATTAGACCTGTTTACACGTGAAGAAACACAGCCGACCTCGGGCTTATTGAATCCAGACCAGTATCGTACTATTGAACTCACCAAAAGGAAGTCAGGGGGTGGGAAGGTAGCTATCGTTCGATATGGGCCCCTGAACTCAGCCGTTTATAGACGAGAAGATGTTAGCCAGGATGATAATTTGGAACATGTACCTGACTACTCTGATCCAAAGAATCGCGTAGGGGAGCAGGCAGTCTACGAAGATGGCAAAAAGATCTGGAAGGTCACTCGGCGTAACTTCGTTTCGCTCCAAGGCGTGGCATTTCCAGAAACAGCTAAGTATAAGGATCTCAACCCTAAAAAAAAGAAATCCGAAAATTGGATCCACACAGATATTCTTATCAAATGGAAGCTACCTGAAGGATTCGTAAAGACTTGGGAGACAAGAACAACGTTCAGAAGGGTATGGGGAAATTCCAATATCGACGCCGATGTGGCTATCTATACGGCAGCCAAAGTTGCCGAGAAGTTCTTCAAGAAGTGGAAGGATGGTAACCGCCAAGGTGTAGAACGTTCACCGAGTCATGTTCCCATTATTGCTGAGAAGAATCCTGCCAATAAGAAGCAGAAGAAGAAAGCAGGGAAAAAGGGGAAAAAATCTAAAAAATCAAGAGATCGAGATGACGAGAGTGACGACGATGAAAGCGAAAGCGAAAGTCAAGATAGTGACGGCAGCGATGATGAGACCAGTGAAGACAGTGACCGCGAGGACAATGACAGCGAGGACAATGACAGCGGGGACAGTAACAGCGAAGACAGTGACAGCGAGGACAATTTCGACAGCAAAGATTTTGATCCATCGAAATATGCCTCGAAATATAATTTGATAGAGTGGCGGTGGATCACCAAGGGTGTTTTCAAAGCTCTGCCAAGCAAGAAGCAAAAGAAGATGAGGAAGCGGGTCAAGGAAGATGTGGAAAAGGAGAAATTATGGAGGAAGCACCAGGATAAAATGTCAAAGAAAGCAAAGAAGACGAAGAAGGGAAAAAATAAATCCTAACAATCAACAAGGGCGGACATATGGCCTAAAATCTAATGGATCCCCTGCAGGCTAGCGGTATTGCGTTTCCTTGTTGTTGGAATCTTGTCGTTCAGTACCGGTCCCAATTGGGAATGTACCACAGATGTAATTTGTCTTTTAGATAATTTTATTATTATAATGTATCCCTTTGTAAGCGTAAAGAGAAAACTATACTGCTATAATAGGGAACTGTTAGATGATGGAAGAAGCGAGGTATGCTTACTGGTGACCAGAAAAGAAGTTGGGGAGTAGCCCTATGGCGCCTCCTAATCGTCGCTCTTGGCGGCCGTATTACGAATTCTGGGATAAATGCAAGGTTGTCTATAGCGATATGTTTTCTTGTTCCACTTTGCTACAGGTTTTAAGTATTTCCAGTGTGCCCCAGCGAGAATTGGAAAAGGGGAAAGCGGTCGGGGGGCGAGAAGGGGGGGTGGGGGGGGGGGNGTATTGCGTTTCCTTGTTATTAGAATCTTATTATTTAGTACCAGTCCCAATTAGGAATGTACCACAGATATAATTTATCTTTTAGATAATTTTATTATTATAATGTATCCCTTTATAAGCGTAAAGAGAAAACTATACTACTATAATAGGGAACTATTAGATAATAGAAGAAGCGAGGTATGCTTACTAGTGACTAGAAAAGAAGTTAGGAAGTAGCCCTATAGCGCCTCCTAATTATTACTCTTAGCGGCCGTATTATAAATTCTAGGATAAATATAAGGTTGTCTATAGTGATATGTTTTCTTATTTCACTTTACTATAGGTTTTAAGTATTTCCAGTGTGCCCTAGTAAGAATTAGAAAAGGGGAAAGTAGTCAGGGGACAAGAAGGGGGGGTAGGGGGGGGGGGGTGGTTTTTAAATTTAGAACATCATTTGAGCGGCTATCCTGGATCTACAGATACCATAACATATAAACCATCTCTACATTGATAGCGCAACTAAGAGTTATCTTCTCACACTTACAAGATATTATGGCCACTCTTCGGCCGAGCAATTCATACCGTGCAGCGTACAGGACCAAGTGCCGGCAGATATTGTCTGAGCATATCCGTAAGATTGTACATTCGCTTAAAGGGCGGACACGGCTTACATGTTAAGTAAAAAACCTTGGGATCTCGATAGAGCCAATAGACGTACGCTTGATCACACGCGCTGGCGACCCTTATGCATGGAAAGCGCTGCCAGAGAAGCAACATCTTTTCCAGAAACATTTGAGCAAGCATTCCATTAGTGCTTATCGCGAACTATATCGAGGGGTGGGCGTGACATTCGAAGCTATAGCAGCGACTGAGTCGAATGAGGTTGCTGGAACTCCTGTGGAGAAGGTACTACGAGAAGTAACGAGTTTAGTATCTGGTCATTTGCTTATGATCACTCTAGGCTGTGTCTAGGTCGAGTACGACCTTTACCACTGTGATTGAACAGCTGGAAGAAGAAAAGCGCAGTTTGGCTAGTGAGGTTAAAGAGTCAAATATTCAAGTAGCGAAGGCGACAAGATTAAAGGAGCTGGCTGAGGAAGAAATTAACCGATTGGCATCACTATTACAGGCCTCTAACATGGAAACGCAATCATTACAACAACAAGTCTCAAATCTCACAAGTATGGTAGAATATCTCAGAAACACAACAGTCAACTCGGTGGATGAGTTCATTAACAGACTGAAATTTGATCTCAGTATCATAAGCGGTAGATGACGCTTGTAAAGACATACATGGCTATATATTTGCAGAGAACATAATAATTAACTTAGCTACTTAATTAAACTTCTAGATATAGAGGTCATTAGAAGCTTTAGACGCCTTGAGGCAGCAACTAAAAGCCCAGCACGTCGTTAGAGGCTGATCTAATGCAAAAAAGGTATATTAGCCGATACGTAGTGGTCAGGTGCTTATTGAATAGGCGATTCGCTATACATCGCTGGTCAGGATACTGTAAATAGAGCGATGACAAGTCATCAATAGACAAAGAGCATTAATTGCAGAAACGCCGATTAGTACAAAACATGCATTGACAAAAGAATCATCAAAGTGCTCCTGAGACACAGGAAGACAGATTATTAGCTTCCTACCCGTCGGGGAGGTGAGGGTCAGAGCTAGCACAGTGTCATTTCAAGTCCGTCGTCTTCTGCGATCTTTGACCCCTTGACAAACAGACCTCTGGGCTATGGCCCTCTTTGGCTGGCTTAGCCGCAGCAACACCTTCGGCTTCGGCTCAGGTTTAGGTTGGCGGATCCGAAGAGTGATACGAGGTTTGTTAATATTGACGAGGTTGTTTTCCGGTGTGGCCGCTAGGTGGGGTTCATCACCAGCGAAGAGGCATGCATCGATGGGCGCTACGATTTGCGAGTCCATTCCTTCATCGATGTTGTGATGGCCGCCGACTCCCTGTGTGGAAAAGCATGATGGGGACCGGGAACGTACGTACTGAGAGAAGAGGGCCTCCTCGCTAGGCAGTGGGGATTCGTATTCATGAGGGAGAGTTTCTGGCAGGTCCCTCAGCCACTTATGCTCGCTATGCACGTCTTTATGTAGGACGTCTTGACTCAGACACAAGTCGTCGATCGGGTGCAGCTCATCCGTGTTGGGAGATGACATCGACCCGCTATAAATTAGCTCTGGAAGATCCTGTAGATTATCATGAGTAGCCGTCTGAGAAATAGAAGCCTCGAATGACCCAGGTAAAGGCACGGCCTGAGCCTGGTGGGGGGTTACTCGATCCAACGAATGATCTGGAGGCCGTTCGTTGCCCCACTTGACGTGTAAAAGCCCTTTGGTTCGCTTCGAATGCTGGAGATCTAGTCCATCGGTGTCCTGTCTCTTCCGTTTATGGCTTGCCGTGCCAGAAGTCCAGTTGATGAGAGGTTTGGGGCTGGGCCTTGGCGGTTGGCACCTGTTCATATTGTGGCTCATTCGCAAACTATGTACGTCACTGAGGTGGTACAGAAATAACTTCTCGTCCTGAAGTTGCAGGCTACATAACGGGTGGGGACATTCCAACGGCCAACGAGACGATTCCAGATGTGATCCAAGATGGCTCCATAATTTGGCTTCTCTTGTCCAGGACGTCCATCGTGATGCTGCAGGAAGCCGATTATCACCCATACAAAACGGACAAAAGGCGGGACGGAAGAGTGTATGGCAATGGGTAATAGAGCCGCACCGCTTCGAAGCAATCGTTTGGAGGTGTATTTGGCAGTGCTGACCCCATTCTTCTTCGACAAACCAATCGAAGCAAGCGAAGCAATATTGTAGTTCGGATTGCAGTCGCTCAAGGGTACACGCCAGCTGTTTTCGACGGCAGTTGTGGATATGTGTGCTCCGTTGAGGCTTGCGTAAACTGCGGCCATTAGACTGACCCTAAGGGGACGGACTCTAGGGATTGTACCTCATCATCTTTACACCACAGCCCTCTAATGGGCAAACACCCTCGACAGGCTTCTCCCCAGGTCGGTATAAGGTCGTACAGTCTTGAGATGCAAGGGAACACAGATCCTCAATAGCTTGTCTTCGTTCTTCCTCAGATACGGCTTTATCTGAGATCATGATTTGTGTGAGACGACCACGTTCTGGCATCACGCGTGATAGAATCTCCAAGAGATCCGTATTCTCATCATCATTGGGACGTTCCTTCCCGCGGGTCTTGACTTTCCAGTCCCGCCGCTGTCGTACCCACTCGAGTTTATATTGCTGTAAGCTTTTCTGGGTGAGACTAGCTCGATAACCACGGACTTTGCTTTCAGCTTTTTTGATTTCAGAAGCAGTACCATTCCCTTTCTTAAGCCACTGGACATTGCTTTTAAGTCCCAGTAGTTGTGAGTCACACAGGATTGCTTCCTCCTTATCGGCTGGCAACTTGTTAGGAAGGCCCTTTTCACGAAATTTGGCAAAGGATTGAAAGTAGTCAATATGATCATGTTGGGCTGGTTCATTCAAGAAAGCTGACTTTCCATCGACAGAAGACGTATTCGCCACATAGCTTTGGCCGTATACACGAGGATCAGTTTGATTGATATGCTGGGATCGTTCCACTTCGGTATACCTCCCTAGATTTGATTATTCCTTAGCGGGACCGCATACTGCTTTCCATCTCTCAGGACCACTTACCATTGACCTTCTTACCGAGATAGCGGCGTATGGCATGAACTGTAGCATGGCCAAAGTATCCTGAGAGGTTAAATACCGATTTAAGAATGCGATCAAAGGTTCTCTTTGGAAGCGGCTCTTCAGTAACACCGTGTATCATAGTGGCGTTACGGAGTATAGGTAGAGCCTCTATAGAATTATTCCTCCATCGAAGGATGAGCTCATCTTCGCCTAGAGGTATTTGTAACTGCCATAGATCTTCAAACGAATCTATGCCCCAAATAGCATTGTCGGCGAGAGCTAAAGCAAGTAAATACTGGGTATCATCGTAGAGTAGCTTGCTATGTTGACTCGTAGATGCACCATAGCTTCAAAAGCAAAATCATTATCAGTAAATGTATCTAAGATAAGGCACAGTAGATACTTACACAGTGTTCTCAGGGTCACGGTTGTTTTTGACCCAACGCTGGTCAATCCGATAGATCACCTTCCACCCACCGCTAGGGATGCGTTTCAGAACAAGGTTGATATCCTATAAGTAGTCAGTGGATCTCCCATCAAATTGTTCTGGGAAGACTTACCCGGTACCGAAGACCCCCTTTGTCTCTGTCCTCTTTTTCAGGGAAGAAGGCGCCGATTCTTGCTCCTGTCCAGCAGAAGACGGCAATTATAAAGGGAATCTGGACTTTATTGCGTGGATGGACGAAGCGGTCATCATCAACAGTCCAGAATGTATTAGTGAACTGAACCAGCTCCTTTTCACCAAATAAGTGCTTCGGCTTTTTCTTGTTCACAACCAGGCCTTCTTTGGTCAGGGTATTCCTGGTCCACTGATAAAGTTGCGGTCAGCTTTGGGGACATTATCTTCCACTTCAGTATGTACTAACATCATATACCGCACGTCTGTCCTCCTCAACGATACGGTTACCCGTCACTCGAGCAAATCCAGCAAAGAACCATTCCGCAAAGGTATTCATTGAATCGACGGTGACCTTTTTCTGTCCGTCGTCGATATTTCCTCGGCTGGTAGCAATGATAAAGCGAAGGAAGTCCTTAATTGTGGCAAGATCTAGAGGAGGTAACCCTTCTCGAAGACTGCGTGCTCCTATGGTATAGGAGACGTCGACCACGGCATCATCACTACAAAGTGCCTCTCCCGTATCCCGTTCCTTCCTATCAACAGCAACCACCCATCTGCTCGACTGGCTAAGTATGTATCTTGCGACGGGAGTCCAAGCGATATTTGTACCTACTTCTCATAGCGTCTCAAAGCAATACCCTGATCTCTTAGGGTCTTCTTCACATACTTTGTATTGTCCCTCTTGCTATCCTCTTCTAGATGCGCTCCCTGCTTGTAGCCGTTGGCTGTAGCTCTCTCCAGTAGCTCTGCTGGCGATATGTCGTTCCGGCCCATGACCGCATGAAATAGCCTGTGGAGGAGATGGGGGTAATCGTAGGGTCGTAAGAGTAAGAATGAAGAGCCAGGATGACCGGCGCACCGCTTCCTTTGTACCCACCTCAGCGGCCATTTTTAAGACCCTTAAGGTGGGCTGTACGAGAGCGCGCGCTTTGGATATCAGGAAAGGTGAGCGTGAGCCCGGTTGGGGTGTTGCATCACCAGGGTTGGGTGCCGCATCACCCCTGCTCACCCAGCTCCCTCGCTAAAGCGGCAGCCCCCGAGCGAGCTTCGCCTGAGCTGGGGGCAGATTTCTGTCGCCTTGAGATGCCAAGCTTCCGCCTTGGGACAGGCCTAGAATAGAATACTCACGGAGCTTTTTTGGTCCACGGAAGTGAGACAGAGCTCTGTACCAGCCTCTGGAACCCAATCATTCGCGTTCCACATCCCCCTTACCAAACCAGAGTACTTTCTTGCCACGATGTCCGCAGCAGCAGACGGCTCCGGCCCAACAACAAAAGCAACTGTCTCCGACCCCACTGACTCTTCCACCCTCAAAGACCAGCAGAAGCCCGCTGCAGCTTTAGAAGAGGATGATGAGTTCGAGGATTTCCCCGTAGACGGTACGTCGCCCCTTCGCGAACCCAAACTGCTCAATGTCTCCATACAAAGAACCGAGCAAGCATTCCTCTTTGAAGCTTTTACTGATCTAAGCAGATTGGGCGCCCGAGGACAGCGAAGTACCTCCCGGTAGCGAAGGCGGTACGACACACTTGTGGGAGGAGAGCTGGGATGACGATGATACGAGCGAGGATTTTTCGAAACAGTTGAAGTAGGCACCGCCTTGTCCGGGCATAGCTACATTGAAGCTAATGATGAACAGAGAAGAGCTAGCGAAGGTCAAGGGGCAAAAATAGAAGAGCATCGAAGAATTTTTGAGCATTATATACGGCGTTTAGGCGGCATGGCATGACCGAATTAGACCGAATGCAGAAGTCTGTCTGCAAAAGAAGGTCTCCAATTTTATCATGAATACTATAAAAGCAACTGCTTGCGCATTTATCTGCCTATTTCATTGAAGTCTATTCTAGAATTTGACAAAATCTGCCTGCCGCACGATACAAGAGGGGACCGGAAACCCAAATTTCGTGTCGTCGTCCAATCGTCAATTTTCGGTCTATCAAAGCTTCGCCTTGCACCCTTCAGTCAATTTGACAGAGGAATCTCTTTCCAGTCAAGTTTCCCGGTCTTCGTGTCCTGGCTTAATTGACAACGCAGTCACGCCAGGGAGTTCTTTGCCCTCAAGCAACTCCAGAGATGCTCCACCACCCGTTGAGACGTGGCTGAGTTTGTCTTCTACACCGTATTTCGCTGCTACCGTCGCGGTATCACCTCCTCCAACTATGACGATGTTTCCCTTTTGGACGGCTCCGACGGCGGCTTCCATGAGCATTTTCGTGCCATTTGCGAACGGTTCCATTTCAAAGACACCTGGAGGACCATTCCAAAGGGTGGTCTTTGCGCTGTCGATGGTCTTCTTGAATGATTCGATAGATTCGGTCCCACAATCCAAGCCCATCCAACCGTCTGGTATCCCTTCCTCATCCGTTGCGGTGCTGGTTTTGGCGTCCTTGTCGAATTTATCCGCTGTAATGTAATCACACGGGAGGACCACCTTGACCCCATTCCTTTTAGCCTTGTCCATTAAATCCTTCACGGTCTTGCTCCCTTCCTCATCGAATAGCGAGTTCCCAATCTTAACGTTCTCAAGGGTCTTCTTGAAGGTGAATGCCATTCCGCCGCAGATGATCAAGCTGTCGACTTTTGATAGCAAATTATCTATCAACTTGATCTTGTCGCTGACTTTGGCGCCGCCCAATATGGCAAGGAAAGGTCTTTTTGGTGCCTCGAGCGCTTGAGCAAAGTAATCAAGCTCTTTCTTCATAAGGAAGCCGGAAGCTTTCTGCGGAAGTTCCACGCCTACCATTGAGCTGTGGGCACGATGAGCCGTGCCGAATGCATCGTTGATGTAGACATCACCAAGCGCTGTCAGTCCTTTTCTGAACTGCTCGACGGCTGCTTTATCGGCCTTCACCTTTTTGCCGTCCGCGTCTTTGCTACTCCCCTCTTCTTCGGCGTGAAACCGTAGATTTTCAAGCAATACAACGCCGCCATCGCTGACCCCATTAACAGCTTCCTCAACCTCTTTACCAATACAATCATCAGTGAAGATGACTTTCTTTCCCAACAGCTTCTCGAGCTCAGCGACGACGGGTTTGAGGGAGTATTTTGGGTTTGCTTTTCCATCTGGCCGGCCCAAATGCGACATTAGAATAACGGCCTTAGCTCCATGCTCACAGGCGTATTTGATCGTGGGAACCGCGCCAACGATTCGCTGATTGTTGGTAATGTGCTTCTCACTGTCAAGAGGGACATTAAAATCAACCTAGTTGCCATTCGATTCTGTCAGCTTCGTCTACCTAAATTTCGGCGCTCCGCCGGAGAAGTGAGCAGCTTACTCTGATGAGGACCCTCTTTCCTTTCAGGTCAACGTCCGTTATTGCGAGCTTGCTGGAGAGAGACATGATGTCTGGGTGTCACGTGTGACTCGAGTGTAGTGGTTAGGATATGTGACTGATGCTTCAATGTCAGTAGAGGAGCTGTTTAAAGGAAAATCCGTGCTTCACTTTTCGCTGCTGTGATGTGAACCCCACCATGAAACTTGGTGGCTTGCGGAGGGCGCTGGTGGCGCAGGAAAGTCCGCCCGAGATCAGCGCGACTTGTGAAAATCAATGTCAATCCCTTGTCCTCTTCTTTCCATAGGTAAGCTTTTGATGCACAAGCGACGTACGTGGAGTCAGTAGGGAAGTCTATTCGTATGCGAAGCGTGTCTTAAAGAATATTGTAGGAGTTCGTCCTTGTGCAATTGTATCTAGCGAGCGGTGAAGTCTGATTTGGGCTTGACTAAGGTACCTGTTCTAAGGTTCTCAGGTCCGTGAGGCTGGCATCCTCGAACATCCACCACCCACTCTAAATTAAGGTATCTTGAATTCACACATTGTCTAGCTCGTACAAAATTACTTTGAGAAAACGATATGTTCATTTGAGTGGTCCCTCTCGGCATTGACGATGGTGACCCCATTCGGGTTTTCCGTGGGCGACTTTGTTGCCGGAATTGAACTCATCAGACAGCTCATTAATGCATTGGAAGATTCCGCCGGCTCATCATCAGAGTATCGAGAGCTTATTAAGGAACTCTACTCTCTGGAACGCGCATTGCTCGAGGTCAAGCATCTAGATCTCGATGCCTCACAACATGCTCAGCTTGTTGCCTTGCGGCAAGCGGCAACACAATGTCAGCAAACAATTGACGAGTTCCTGATTAAAGTACGGAAATTTCAGCCAGCTTTTCGGACAGGTGGAGCCAAATCGAGCTGGAGGGATAGTCTGCGAAAGATGGAATGGGCATTATACAAGAAGGAAGATGTGGAAAGGTTTCGAGCGCAGCTCAGCGGACATACCGCCTCTATCAATATGCTCATGATGACGGTTCAATTGTAAGCAATTCAATATCTTCAAAACCCCCGCCCATGCACCAAAGCAAGACTTGGGGTAAAGGCGAAGCTGCATATTCTATAAGTTCCCCATCGTTGTTATTCGCCCACCACGATATACCTTCATAACATATGATCATTATCAAGTCCTCAGCTCCGCGGGAAAACTCTACCTGCAACTTCCTGCATCCACTGCACAAAATAGTACAATCGTCGCTGAGCTACCCAGGCTACTTCTCCTTTGGCAATAGTTCATCCAGTTGAATTAGTGAATGTTGACTGCTTGAAGACAGAGTTCGACGATACAGAACAGCCGGCTTGAGCAACAGCAACACGTCAATATTCAGCAGAGTGGCGAAATGGTGCTAGCCAATCAAGGGATCAAGAACAATCAGCAGATTTTGAATACGCACACCGATCTCATTCTAAGTCTGACAAAGCTTGTAACGAATGCCGCAACTCACGAGCATACTGAAGAACTCAAAGACCTTATGCTTAAGGTTTTGAAAGCCAATCTCCAGGTATTCGACATAGTCCGTGCCATGCAGGGCACAATGTCACAACAAATCGAGCGGCAACAGCCAGTTCTGTTTCTTGACGCCTGTGGTCGCTTGTCACCCATACATTTAGAATTTATTAACTCTGCTGAGGCTTTCCTGGCAGTATTGAAGACTCGATTCAATGATTATGGGCTTCAGATGATTGAACGGAAACAATTTGCTCTTGAAGAATCCCAAACCAAACGGGTCGTCGACCTTCGACGGCCTTGGCATGAGTGCTTTTTGCCTGGTAAGAAAATTAATATGAGTATGATCTTTATCCGTGCGGAGACACCAGGAAGCACGTGTCCAGGCTGTCAATGTAAGAGTACAATGGATACCAGCCATGAAGTTGAATGGTGAGCTATTGTCAGAGAAAGTTGGCTATAGAAGCTGACGTGTTGGATAAAGCTCAAGTTGCGGGATGCAGTATCGAAGGATTCATGATTTAGAACCAGTTGATTCTTTATCAAGCGCGCCCTTTGCGCACTCTGAGTCACCACAGAACCCACGCAAAAGAAAGCTAGATACTGCATCTCACCAAAGCTGGTCGGAGCAATCTCTTAGCGCATCTCATGTCTGGAAAAACTCGGAGACTTACAATGAAGACGAAATCCATTTGTTCCGCCGCGTACATATTAAGATGAGGAAGCCCGTGGATTGGAGTCAGAAAAACAAAAATGGGCATATCCTGATTTCCCCAAGCTCAGACGTGTCCGTGGATGTAACTGACTTTGAGGTACTTGACGGGAAGGCGGCAGCGTTGCATTGCAACAAACCCTTCGATGGGACCTTCTGCTACTTCGAAATCGAAGTGAACTATGCGTGGGCAACTGACGCTTATAACCCTTGGTAATCACATATCGTATTGCACAACTTTTTTGATGTCAGGCTTACATTTCACTTAGGAGTCTCGGAATGGGTCTATGTTCCTCCGTCAATCTCTCTGCCCTCCCCGGCATGTCGCCTGATTCATGGGGCTACCATTCAGATGATGGGAGTACATTCGAATGTGTAGGATCTAAGCTATACAAGAAGTCAAGAGTAAGGGGCCTCTCCGCGTACTCACAGATACAAGCTAAATCATAGCCCCCAATCCTCAGTACTATGGTCCTAGGTGGTCTATTGGCGACATTATTGGTTGTGGCTGGCATCCTGTCCAAAACTTCATCTGGTTCACGCACAATGGACATTATTGCGGTTTGTGCATAACTTGGTTTTGAGACAACCTATACTAATAGGCGCTCGAACAGGCGCTGCTGCTAAGGATATTAAATCACAGCCCTTATTTCCAACCGTAGCGTTTGGCCGAGGAAATAAAGGATCGATTCGCGCCAACTTCGGGGATCGCCCATTTACTTTCGATCTCGACGAGCATTGGAATCGTGAACACCCGTTCCTAGACGCCGATGGATACGGATACCGCACAAAGAAAAGAAAATCGAATATAGCACAACCTATCCCTTCGATGGCTGATCGTCGTCCACCTAAGCGGCAGAATTCCAGGACTTTCCACTGAAAGGTGGACCCAAGCCATCGAAGGGATACCTTTTAAGATACCGGTCTCCATGGCTTTCGAAGGCATCAATGAAAAGGTATCGGTGTCTTTCAGGGATGCTTTCAACGGCATCTTTGAAGACATCGTTAGGGACGTTCTCGGGGGCACCTTTGGTGGTTTACCTTCGGGGTACGCTACGCAATGGGTCGGGTTGCTCCAAATCCTGAAAACTCAACCCCAAACTCGACCCATCGCGAGGTGTACTTCGGGGGCATCCTTAGGGATATCTCTAGACGTATCGTCCATGCCATTTGTTAGTGTCGTCTTCATGGATATTTCTGGGGTTACTTTCTAGGAGTATAAGGGCCGGCTCTACAGAGTATTAAATAATGGGTTTAAGCACGACATTCCTCGAACTTTGTTCTTATGCCGTATTTTGGCTCGCTGACTTGGTCATTTAGAAACAGCTTAAGTAATGGGCATTGCCCGTCACTAGAATCTGTTATCTTCCGCCTCTGCGGAAGACTATCAAAAAGTCCTGTTCTCTAGCGATCATAAGTTCATATGCAAAAATACTGTGCTATGAAAGTAGTAAAAACCCCCCGCTTCACCTTTCCGCCTGTAACTTCCTCATCTTCGGCATCCTCCCCCCCATACTCCTCGGTTTATTCTCCCCCTTCAGAATCTCCGCCCCCCTAACCCTCACCCAATCCCTCGCACAAACATCCTCCTCTTCCTCTCCCTCCTCCAGCTCAGGAATAACATCACCACCAGCAACCCGTCGCATCGATACCGTGTGCGCCGGCCGCACAAAATAAGCCACGCTATAGCGTGTACAGCCTGCTTGCGTACCAGGCGCAGTGGCGACGCGATGCATGTTGCTTCGCAAGACCCCGCCGCTCCACTGTACCATTGCGTCACCGAGGTTGATGAGTGCACATCCGGGTTCGGGCTTGATGTATTTCCAGTTTGCGTCAATGTTTGAGGACCCGGCGGGGAGGATTTGTAAGCCGCCGAGGATGTTGAAGAGCGTTGTTACGGAGCCGATATCTGTGTGACCGACGAGATTGGTGCGATGGCTCCCGATTTTTTGGGGGGGGTTCTTGAGGAGGCGGAGTGAACTGCCTGAGGGTTCATCTTGAGGGCTGAATGAGGCTAATGTGTTAGGTTTGAGGCCCAGATGTTTGTCTAAATGTGCAAGTAGATGGCATATTACCCGATGCGCATGGTGAAAGAAGCCCCGGAAAGCCTCACGGTTATCCTCCACGACCTGGGGATGTTTACTTGGGGCTGATGTGCCAAGTATATCATCCTGTCCGACGTTATAAAATTCCATAGCATCAGGGCTACCATCCTCTAGCTTCCCGCTCCCGGCACGCTTGTACCTGTACATCACACTTTATATTAGCCCCCGCCTCCCCCATTATCGTATGACGTAGTTTGTATGTTCAAAAGAACGGACGAACCCGAATAAGCTCACGGAAGGTTCAAAGGCATGCTCGTTCAACTCTTCCTGCTCAAGCTCGAAAATCTTTTCGTTCAATTGGAAAGCGACTTCTGCATGTTTGAGCATTGTTTCACCTTCGCTGGAGCCTCTCAGGTCCACGAGGAAGAAGCCGGTCTCTCTACATGATTGGAAGAGCTGTTCGGATTCGGACTCTTCGTTAGCTAGTAGCTTAGTGAAAGAAATGTGACGAAGGTCGGCTACGGGAATGTCTGTGGGGAAGGGAGGGTATTTGTTGAATTGCTCGACGGTAGGCATGTTTGCGATAGGTACTGAGGGTCGAGTATCACTACGCCTTCAGAAAGGAAGTTGTCATGGGCTCTTTTAAGTAAAGTGCGTTGCGATCACACATGACCTTGACCTGCATGTAAACCCCTCAGATACCTCACCTCTGACGACGAAAAATCCCCGAATGGGGAAAAACGTTACCTAGCCACTGCAGCACAGTAAGCAAGGGGCCAAGGGTGGGCTTACGCTTGGTGTTGAGCTTACGCTTAGGGATGAGCTCACGCTTAAGGGGTAGGCTTATGCTTGGGGGTAAATTCACGTGCAGGTGAGCTTACGTTTGGAGGTGAGCTTACACTCGGAGGTGCGCTGAACCTCAAGGGCGTGTTGGAGCTTAGGAGGACCCGTAGGACCTTAGGGACGCAGAAAAGCTTAGGGGAGTGCTTAAGCTTAGGAGAGGGTTCAAGCTTAAAGACGGGCTTAAAGGCCAGGCTTAGGCTTAAGCTTTAATATAAGCACGTAGTATATGCAAATCTTTGTAATCATCATTTTTCATTTGAAATCTATAAATTACTATATTAGGAGTCATGAGATTCAGTTAGGTATCCAGCTAGGATGTTCATCTCTATCTGCTAATGGCGGTTTGCTAATTAATAGCGCGCCTTAGCCATGTGCTGGTTGCACGAAGAGGATTGTCGTTATCTGGCCAGCGCATGAGTTAGCAAGAGCATACACTCGTTAACTTGACATGAATTGAGGCCAGTAGAGATCCCGTTGCCCGCTCTTTGCATGTCCACTATCCGCTTCAGCAGGCGACTCGCGAAGCCACTGCGATGGGTGTACTGACACTCGGCAGAGTGATCAGAGTATCATCAGCAAACAAGTCAAGTCGTACTCGTGTCGCCATGTTTTGATGAGCTACACATGTCCTGGTCAAGACCTACTAGCGACCTCCCGGAACACACTCTCCAGAACCTCAATCGACTGTAGCACCGAATCATGATCTGTGTTAGCAATAATCCTGGACTCAAAGTCAAGTTCGTCCTGTTCCTTCCAGCAGTAGTCCATGTATTCCCTTCCCTTAATACCAATCATCGAATCCTCCGAAGCGAAGAACACTCTAACCTTGACCTTGGAAGTCTCTGCCCTCTCCCTCTCGACCAACCTCTTTATGAAGACCTCATAATCATCGCACACTCCCCAAAGTCCCTGGGGCCCTTTCTTCAAACACAACAATGCCTCTCTATTCGCTCCAACTGTGCTCTCACTGAATATTCTCCGCGGCAGCTCGGTGTCAATTTCAGCCTGGAAATCTCGTGAAAGACCATATCCAGCCTCGATCTTGCGCCGATTGATCTCGACGGCCTTTGTCTCGTCTGGACTACTCCCGCCGAGTGCGCCAGAAGTGACAACGCTGCTCGTCTTATTGAATACTGTCCCGCTTAATGCCAGTGCCGGCATACCTTGCGTGACGACGAGCCGCGGGATTTGATTCCAGATACTGAATATAGGCGTTGGTAACCAACTTGCGACCTGCATGCTCATTACGCCAGAGAGAGAAGGGTGCACCCATGGTGCTGGTTTCGATCAGACTACAGCCATCGGGAGAGAACCATATACGTACCCAACAGCGCCAGATATGGTCTCTCGCCTAAAAGATCTCGACAGTGCCAAATCGTATTGAGAGCGTATATCGTGCCCGCGGAATGTGACATCAAAGCAAAATTCTTGATCTGTAGATGGGCAATTAACTTCGGCACAAGCTGCAACCACGTTGGTATCCTCTTCTCCAACGGTACATCCGTCGACGTTCCCATGCCAAACCTACCATATCCACAAGTCATCAAAGTCCTTGTAAAATACAGAGAAGCCATTCAAAAGAGAGATAGAATCTACCGATCAACTACCACGACCCTGGCGCCACATCTCTCAGCGATAGGATGCAACCACACAGCACTGAGCCTTGTCGCAAACATACCCGGTATAAACAGCACGGTGGGAATATCATGGCTGCTTGTAGACGGCGAGGGCTGCCGCCCAACATCCGCGTAACTTATTTGTAGTTCCGGGTGTGTGGGTGATGCTGGGAATGTGTGTGTTCGGTTGAAGCGTGGGTGGGAGAGGTAGGTTGCTGCTGGGGAGGAGGAGCAGGTGGTGTTGGGGGGAGAAGAGGCATGAGAGGAGGACGGTGGGGCGGGAGACATGCTGAAAGGGAGGTATACGATATCAGGCTAGAATTCAATTCATGATTGTTGTTGGGAACTTGCTATAGAGTTGAACTACCTTGTGTATGTTGCTGCCGCTAGTCGAGCTGATGTGAGCAACCTGATGCCCTAACCCTAGAACTTGGCATCAACCGATGTTATCGCATTTGATATTTTGTGGTCTCTGCAATGAAAGGCCGCGTGTCAGTCCATCAAACTTGACGCGGTTGGTATATAATAACACCAGGCTCGATCCCTGAGGGCGCTGGTACAATGGTGTATGATGTACTTCTAGCGGTTTCCTACTTTTCCAGCAGCGCCGTCGAGCAAACCCAATAAAATTAAACAGCCAACGGCATCAAACCTTAAGCTAGCTAGCAAGCGCTTCTGACAGTTTGTTTCTGTCAGTTTGAGTTTGGGAAGAACGGCTCGAACGGCGAACTATCAGTTAATCAGAATGTTTGTTTCCTAGGATGGTAATTGCTAATGAATTGCCATGCTGAAGACGCTGATCTAGATCTTCGATCTCGATACTTCGTAGAAGAGTTCACCTATTAACCGAACAGTCCTACAGGGGTGTTCCTTAGGCCCCTAAACCCAGTTTTCTAGGGAGGAAATAAGCTTTACGCCCCCTACCCTAAGGGCTAGGTAGTTCATCGCTTAGGCGACTCGGTCCTAGGTCTGGGGCCCCACACGCCTGATAGGTAAGTCTTTGAGGATGCTGAAAGCAGATTCAAATTACGAATCTTTGCATAGATTGCACTCTGCCCATGTATGTCTTTGATCTATGGTGGAACGGACATCCATGGATAGGAAGGATTTTCTAGAACTAGATCTAAATATTGATTTGAATACTCGCATATTGTCGATCTACCGTACGGTGAAAGGAATTTGTTTACCAGCGTAATATCATCAAGTGATTATAATCGTCCGAGGGCTTGCACAAGCTATCAAACGCACCATGCTGAGCGTGCAGCGTCGAGTAGGATGCGCAAGACGTGGAAGTTGCGTATTCTAGAAGTACAAATATGGCCCCTTGTGGTCCGGAGCAGAGGCACCAGCAACATAGCTGGAAGATCTGGATGAGTGCCTTGCGCATGGCAATCCATTGGCAATGCCATCCTAAAAAGCTTTCGCATCATGTCTACGCGCTTCAGATCATTCGGTCTTCGCACCGTGTCCCAAATCCGAATTGATAGAAGTACTTGCTAGCCAGCTTAAGGTTGGCGAACCGCCGCTCGGCCTTTCGCGAAAGCGAGCACAGAATGTTAATGGATAACAAAATGCCTCAATATATGTACGCATTCGGCTGCTCGCATATATCGTTCATCCACCGTGCATTAAATACATCAAAAGGGAAGTTGTTTACCAGTATGCTATCATTGTCGTCGCCAACAGAGACAATTTCTGTCCGAGAGCCTGTCCGAGAGCGCCGAGGAGGATGCGCAAGACATGGAAGTTGAGAATACATAAATCGCTTCTGGTCCGCAGTAGAGGCATCAGCAACAGCTTCCACTGAGATCGTTAAGAGTCCTTCAACAACGTGAAATCAGACTTCCATTGCCACTTCTAGAGCCTTTGCAAACCTCCAAAGTGCAGTACAGACCGTTCAGCCTTTGATCGACAACATGTCTTCCACCGCAGCAGCACCATCCACTTCTCGTCTTGACGGCAAAGTCGCCCTCGTGACTGGCTCCAGCCGAGGCATGGGCCGCCAAAACGCCCTCGAACTCGCCTCCCGCGGCGCATCCATCGTCATCTGCTACACGAACTCTGCCACGACCGCCGAAGCAGTCGTCAAGGACATCGAATCCCTCGGCTCCCGCGCCATCGCCATCAAAGCCGATGTCTCCAAACCAGCCGAGATCGCAGCCTTGTTCGAGCAAGCGGTCAAGCATTTCGGGAAACTCGATATCGTGGTCTCGAATGCGGGTGTTGAGACTTTCGGTCATGTTAGCGAGATTACGCCTGAAGAATTCGATCGTGTTTTCGGTGTCAATACGAGGGGACAGTTGCTTGTTGCGCAGCAGGCTTATAAGCATTTGGAAGAGGGGGGCAGGTTGGTTATGCTGAGTAGTATTAGTGCACAGGCGAAAGGGGTGCCGAATCACGCAGTGTACTCTGGGAGTAAAGCTGCTGTGGAGGCTTTCGCTAGGTGTCTCGCTGTCGGTATGTCACTCTCCTGTCATTCATTTTCTCTTTGTTGTCTTTGCCCGGTTGGTTGGTTATGCAGGTAGATGCTGACAGGGTGTTGTTTTCCACATAGACTTCGGTGACAAGAAAATTACCGTCAATGCCATAGCTCCCGGTGGTATCAAGACTGATATGTACGATCAGGTTGTGAGGAAGTATATCCCTGGTGAGCAGAACATGAGTGATGAAGAGATTGAAAAGGTGAGTTGGTTGTGCTCGCCTCTCTCCCTCATCCCCCCGGTCCTTTACCTAGTCAATGTGTTCAGTGCTGAACGAATCTGTGCACGAATAGATTGCCTCTAGTTGGTCCCCTTTGAACCGCCCAGGCTTCCCAGAGGATGTCTCCCGCGTGGTGGCTTTCTTGTGCAGTCAGGATGGGGGGTGGATGAATGGCCAGGTACTTACTATCGGTGGTGGAGCAGCTTTATAAGTGATCACGGTATCAAAGAATCAATCTTTCGGAGCTGTCGCTTCTGGCTAGCCGGAGCGAACTCAATCTTGTACGCCGTGAGTGGGGGTAATGTACTTTGTGTACGGAGGGGCCATTGGACACTCTTTACCAACGAGGGATATCCGCTCGCCATCAAAGCTTTGAAGTAGTCTTTACAGTTGATGCAAGTTGCTATACCCAAACCGTCAGCGCTCCCTCTGTGCTTTCAAATCATTAAGATCTCGAAAAAGGTAGAATGGATTGGGGTATCTATTAGGCTATTATACCTTGTTCCAGATACACAAGCAAGCGCTTATGCAAGGTACCGGCTCAGCACCGGGACCACCCGTCTTGGTACATATATTGGCATCTACCACGCATCTGGGCAGCGCCTTGGTAGAAGTCTAAGTAACCTACGATAGAATTCTACAACATAATTGACGCTGACGATGGCATTGAAGTGGGTGGTAAAAGACTTGATTAAATAGAATAAATATTAGACATTCATGTTGTGTGTGGGCGCTGTTTACTCCCAAAGCCTCTTATAGCTGAGATATCGTGAATTCCATCCCACTCTGCGATATCCAATTTCTTTTACCTTCGTTATATATTTGACCGTCCAATAGATCCCCAGTATATCCCGTTACAACGCTCTGCATCCTCCATTTCTTTTTGTCAAAAAAATCTACCACCGGTGTTCTCGGCCTCGCCATTGCCAGTATTCATGGTCCCAGGGTTTGGATGTTGTTGTGGTGGTATGGTGGGTTGAGGAGGGGGTTGAAGAATGAGTAGAAGATGCTGTTGTGGTATGGTGAGTTGAGGAGGGGGTTGAAGAATGAGTCGAGGAGTGTGTTGAGGATGGAGAATGAGTCGAGGATTTTGTGCAGGGCGTTGAGTGTGTCGAGGATGAGGAATGCGTCGAGGTTTTTGTGCAGGACGTTTTGTGTGTCGAGGATGAGGAATGAGTCGAGGATTTTGTGCAGGACGTTGAGAGTGTTGTTGAATGATGAGTTGATGAGCTGCTGGACGATGGTGCGGAAGTGCTATGGCTAGAGCTGGACACGGTACTTGACCCGGTGCTGGACGTGCTCAGAGTGCTTGATATGGTGCTGGATACGGTACTGGACACAGTACTGGACGCAGTGCTGGACGCGGTACTGGACGCGGTACTTGACACGGTACTTGACCCGGTGCTGGACGTGCTCAAAGTACTTGATATGGTGCTAGACACGGTACTGGACGTGCTTAAAGTGCTTGATATAGTGCTGCTTGGGCTAGTCGTTGCCGGTAGCGTGAAGGAAGCAGTTGTAGAAGGGAGGACCCCGACTGTGCAACCAGTCGCAGAGATAGAGATCGTATCCATAATAAGAGTAACGCCTCCGGTGAGAGCGTACAGACCACCTTGGCTTGTCACATCAGTGTCAACCGAAATGCTAGCCTGAGCAATAACGTCGCCAGCAAATCCGGTACCAGTGCCAAGCGTGGCGCTGCTACCCACTGCCCAAGTTATACCGCAGGGTTGGGCACCGTTAATCAGAGTGACTGCAGATCCGGTGGCGGTAGTCAAGGTAGTACCAATTTGGAAAACCCATTGAGCATCGGTTTCGGCATCACCATCGAGAGTCAGTATGCCAGTCAACGAAGCGGACGTAGCGAAGCAGTAGACGCCTGGTAAAAGAACCATGCCGCCGAGGTCCTGTCCAGTCAAATCGGTCCCACATGGCAATCCTGTTGCTGCTCCGTATGCAGTGGCGGCGTCAGCCTGAGCTGCTGCTGCTGCCGGGTCTCCATAAGAATATACTCCCGTAGCAACTCCTGGTGGAAACCCGGTGATAGATGTGCCGGGATAGACTCCGACGCTGCCGTCAATAGTTGTGACTCCTGTGTTGGTAACATCAGCCGCCCCGAGGACACCGTAGGTTGCAGCCGAGCCCAGGTCAATTGCTGCATTCGAGGTGGTTACAAATGCCAAGGCATGGAATATGGTAGGAAGGAGGGTCTTCTGGAGGGAAGGCATGGCGAACGTTGACCGGTGACGACTGCTCGAGAAAGGAAAAATGAAATGGATGGGATGCCAGTAGAGAACGCATTGTGAAAAAGAGAGGGTCGGGGAAGGTCTTTGTATAGAGCTTCTCACTATTCATTGTTCGGTGTCATTAACGCTCGGACTACTGTTAGCAATACGCGTTCTCTTTCGGACTGGTCATGGCTATGCTTCTTCTTTCGGGCTTCACCCAAAGTCTAGGCCATGTTCCTACGAAGTAATAGAATANAATAGATCCCCAGTATATCCCGTTACAACGCTCTGCATCCTCCATTTCTTTTTGTCAAAAAAATCTACCACCGGTGTTCTCGGCCTCGCCATTGCCAGTATTCATGGTCCCAGGGTTTGGATGTTGTTGTGGTGGTATGGTGGGTTGAGGAGGGGGTTGAAGAATGAGTAGAAGATGCTGTTGTGGTATGGTGAGTTGAGGAGGGGGTTGAAGAATGAGTCGAGGAGTGTGTTGAGGATGGAGAATGAGTCGAGGATTTTGTGCAGGGCGTTGAGTGTGTCGAGGATGAGGAATGCGTCGAGGTTTTTGTGCAGGACGTTTTGTGTGTCGAGGATGAGGAATGAGTCGAGGATTTTGTGCAGGACGTTGAGAGTGTTGTTGAATGATGAGTTGATGAGCTGCTGGACGATGGTGCGGAAGTGCTATGGCTAGAGCTGGACACGGTACTTGACCCGGTGCTGGACGTGCTCAGAGTGCTTGATATGGTGCTGGATACGGTACTGGACACAGTACTGGACGCAGTGCTGGACGCGGTACTGGACGCGGTACTTGACACGGTACTTGACCCGGTGCTGGACGTGCTCAAAGTACTTGATATGGTGCTAGACACGGTACTGGACGTGCTTAAAGTGCTTGATATAGTGCTGCTTGGGCTAGTCGTTGCCGGTAGCGTGAAGGAAGCAGTTGTAGAAGGGAGGACCCCGACTGTGCAACCAGTCGCAGAGATAGAGATCGTATCCATAATAAGAGTAACGCCTCCGGTGAGAGCGTACAGACCACCTTGGCTTGTCACATCAGTGTCAACCGAAATGCTAGCCTGAGCAATAACGTCGCCAGCAAATCCGGTACCAGTGCCAAGCGTGGCGCTGCTACCCACTGCCCAAGTTATACCGCAGGGTTGGGCACCGTTAATCAGAGTGACTGCAGATCCGGTGGCGGTAGTCAAGGTAGTACCAATTTGGAAAACCCATTGAGCATCGGTTTCGGCATCACCATCGAGAGTCAGTATGCCAGTCAACGAAGCGGACGTAGCGAAGCAGTAGACGCCTGGTAAAAGAACCATGCCGCCGAGGTCCTGTCCAGTCAAATCGGTCCCACATGGCAATCCTGTTGCTGCTCCGTATGCAGTGGCGGCGTCAGCCTGAGCTGCTGCTGCTGCCGGGTCTCCATAAGAATATACTCCCGTAGCAACTCCTGGTGGAAACCCGGTGATAGATGTGCCGGGATAGACTCCGACGCTGCCGTCAATAGTTGTGACTCCTGTGTTGGTAACATCAGCCGCCCCGAGGACACCGTAGGTTGCAGCCGAGCCCAGGTCAATTGCTGCATTCGAGGTGGTTACAAATGCCAAGGCATGGAATATGGTAGGAAGGAGGGTCTTCTGGAGGGAAGGCATGGCGAACGTTGACCGGTGACGACTGCTCGAGAAAGGAAAAATGAAATGGATGGGATGCCAGTAGAGAACGCATTGTGAAAAAGAGAGGGTCGGGGAAGGTCTTTGTATAGAGCTTCTCACTATTCATTGTTCGGTGTCATTAACGCTCGGACTACTGTTAGCAATACGCGTTCTCTTTCGGACTGGTCATGGCTATGCTTCTTCTTTCGGGCTTCACCCAAAGTCTAGGCCATGTTCCTACGAAGTAATAGAATAGCGCCGGGTGTGAAAGTGGTCGGTAAGGTAGGCAGCTGGGATAAAGAGGCGGGCGCAATTGTACTATAAAATTAGTATTAAATAGGGGGACGCGGTCCGGTAAGTCTTGGCATAGAGTTTGACATCGCCTAATACTGAACGCAAATGATTGTATTTTATTAGAGACTTATAGCGGGATCTTGAAGCTAGTGGATCATGGTTCTTTTCAATGAGAAGGAGCGAGATTGTGAGAGCAGACTTTTAGATGAGTGGCGCGAACACTTCAAAAAAGCATACAGACGCGCCAGAGAGGTTATTAATGATGGCATGTAGAGAAGGCAAACAGGCTGTTTCCAAAAGACCCGTCAATACACTTAGATCCATTAAGCTTCAATGAAACCAAACCTTACCGTAGTGTAGTGATCCGGTGAGCAAACGGCTACTTACAGAACGCAATGCCGAGAACGGCGCATTCAGACAGAATATTTCAGCACTAAAGCTGGAAGAGGAAATGGCAGAGTCTGACAGCTTTACCCGATATACCAATTTACTTGCTGATCACTTTGGCCTGGTTACCTTATTTGCCACAGGGGCTTGCCGCCAAAGGGCCCCCCCATGGGGCCTAGCCTCGGCGATTGCCGCTGCCAAATCCTCTAGATATCGCCCCCACACAGATTTCTTTTATTCGCGTCATGTTACACCCCTATCCTAGACTAGCCCTGACAAGCTTCTATATCAGAACTCTGTCAAGAATATATCCAGCTTTTATGTCAAAACTTGTCAACATCGTGGTATTTATCTTAATTTCGATATCCTAGCCATGCTTTAAGTCTGCTTCTCATTTTGTTTGTTGCTGTTCTTGCAACCTGCGAGGTGTTCAAAGGATTCCTCCAGATCGAGCTGAAAGCCTCAACGCTAAGGCAAGTTTTCGGCCTTTTTCTTCCTTTTTTAAAATGATTCAAAAATTATTCCGTGAAGAATCTGCATCGGTGCCATCTGACCCAGCCATAAGAAACGCCAGGCCGGATCGACATTGACGAGAACTAGCAAATATGTGAGCAAATGCGTCCATTTCCTGGCTGACCCAGCCATGAGGAACACCAGGTCGTATCGAAATCGACGAGGATTAACGAGATAACTGAGCAAGAGTCCATTTCAAGGCTGGCACTGTCCACATATACCTTGGTTTTTCAGCCAAAGCTCAGAGCCAGCACACTGAACCAAGTAGCGCGGCTACCTAAGCGAAGCAGAGGCCGGCGTGCTGGTGTCATTGGCGGTAGCTTTGTGCTAGAAGCTACGTGATATCGACGCCTTTATTCGATGAAGGGTTACCGAGTCTCGCGTGAATTAAGATGGCTGTCTTAGCCTTGCGGTCTTTCAGACCCTGCATGACTAGCCATATCATCTGTGAGACCCTGCTTTTGTTGCCTTGCGCTGTGTGAAACCCCGCATTATTGGATTGGTAGAAATATTGCGAGACTAGCGGGTACCCGTGGATCTTTCGCTGCAAACCGGATTATTGAGCATGTGGAATCACGTGGCAATTGACTAAGCTCTAAGCAGACGGACTCTTAGCATACCACAAGATGGCCATTTTCCGACAGAGCTCAGTAGCGACATTAGCTTGCCTCAGCCCTCAGACGTGTGTGTCAGTTTTGTTGGGCAGGATGGTGTGCGGAATGCGGGCTGGGACACATCTGAGTCCCCCTTTCATCGACTGTTTGATTGGGCAACGACGCCGCAATCCCAGTTCTGGTTGGTGCCACACACGACAATTCCCGCTATACCTTGCGTTACGACAGTGGTTCAATCACTGTCGGCGTCGTTGTTTTGGGCGGACGAGCTGCCGCTTTCCCCGAAGAGCTGGTTGATCGCTCCAGTCACATCATCCGAATATGGGCTGCCGGCCGTGGTTTCGCAGACAATTCACCGTTTTGGCGCGGTGCGAGAGATGGGGTTGCATTGATTGTTAGGGCGAAAGTCATAGTCTGCAAAAGGATAGAGATGGCGTGCATCTGGGGTTGTGTGTAGTTGAAAGAGCAGGGTGAGTTGTGATCGAAGACTGACGATGAATGCTTTGATATTGTGTAGAGATCAGTGTGCTTTGGTATGCTGAGAGATATTCGTGGATGTGAGATAGGTTATTGAGATTTGGAGAAGCTTGCAGACACTGACGACACACCGGTCGAGGTCCAAAAGGCTCTTTTTCGCGCCGAAAACTCCATGCATAGATTGTTGGTTATCGTTGAAGTCAACAAGTCTCTTCGCCTCCTAGGCCCTACTCGGTCAATGATGAATCTTTCAAGAAGCCAGCATGCCGTCTGCGAGCACCGTCGGCCAGGTCATATCCCTAATGACCTTGAACACAAGTTGGGGACAGACTTGGACATCAAAGCCTGCACCTTTGGAAATACTTTTACTCGATGGGTTGGTAATCCTATCCTAACGTGGTACGAACCAACTGTAGCAGAAGCTTGGATGTATCTCTCATCCTTAATGGCCTGCAGATAGCGCTTGCAATCTCAGCTGGTGGTGTGGTACTCCGTGACTTTCGGCGATGCTGCTTGCCATGTGCATTGAACAGCTGCCTTGGACCTGGCATAGGGTTTGGAGGTCTCCACTCCGTAATCAACTTTCAATCACAAAGGCGACTTGGAGGACTAGCAAACACCTCAGACACATCACCATAATTACAGCATATCAACTTTCATGGGCAGCCTCGCCAGCGTATGAGGTGCGCCAGCGTCACAAGTCAGCTTATGCAGAAGAAGTCAAAACTAAAGCAACGTAATCTTGAAGGTAAGTTGGGGTAAATTTCTAATCTTGGCGTACCGAGAATGACACGATAAGTCTTGACTTGCGCTAACCATTCGAGTGAAACCCTGTCTCCAGGCACCCCTTATGCACGTGCTGAAACTGTTAGCGCAAATCAAGACTTTCCGTGTCAATCTCTGTATGTATCCTACACATATCCTCTAGAGGGTAAAGGAGTACTCGCGTGAAATATACCTGACATAGGATCACCTATTCAGCAACATTTGAGTCCCAGCAGATGCATACAACCCTTTATACGTCCCTCTCAAGACTGGTAGATCTCATCTCCTACATTGTACATCTCAGGGTACTTCCACAAGGTCTTGCCCCACTCAGAAGAGAGCGGCGAAAATAGAACGGTACACATTGATGAAGAGTAAGTGGTCGCATTTTGAATGACATGCAGCATATGATTACTACCTTCACACTGGCTAAGAAGAGTCATATGAAGAGGAACTCGCTTGATCACTACGCTTCTTGCGGTTGGTCTGAGATCGACATTCCACTCTTCGTTCTATGTCTTTGTAGACATGCAGTAAGTAATAGAACCACTCAGTGGGACGAGGTGTCTAGGACAGATCATCAGCTAGCTCATCCCACAGACTGACATTGGGATAATCCTCAGAGAACATCTCCTTCAGTCAGGATGTGAACGCAAGGCCTCTGAATGACGAAGATTCATGTTTGCTGAGGTTTACAGAGGCCGGGTCATTGATCTAGCCATCGCCAGGGACATTCAAACCACTGCGAGACCAACCCTAGAATCGGAATGACAACCGGTCCCAGATACCCCATGCCATGAGTACACTAATGGTTACTGATGCCGGAATCAGACACCAGGTGTCTTGTATACCATATAGCATAGCATGGAAGCGGAGAACATAACACCCTGAGTAATACTCGTTGACATCACCTAACAGTGAGTTAATCCTACAACAAAGTGCACAGAGGTTCTAAGTCTTCTTTGAAGATTATATAACCTCGCTTGTACTAGCCTCATGCAAGACGACCCTCGCCCGGCGCAACCAGCAAACGCCTTCAAAAGCGGCTTTTCAAGCGCTCTGATAACACTATCAAAGCCTGATTAGAGACGGATTGCGGACGAGCTGACCTGCCATGAGCGCTTGATACCATTATTCACCCCTTGATTTACCAGCCCGCCGAAATGGCAGTCTACAGCCCCTCGCAACTAACCCAATACCTGAAACATATCTCCCACCCTCCTATACCCTCATCCGCTCCGCGCGACCTCTCCCTGCTCTCCTCCTTGCAAACTCGCCAACTATGCATCATCCCCTTCGAATCCCTCTCGCTGCACTATTCACCCACCCGCCTGATCTCCCTCTCTCCACACGCGCTCTTCGCGAAAATGGTCATCAACCCAGCTGGCCGCCGCGGGGGCTACTGCATGGAGAACAATGCGTTGTTCGGGTGTGTGCTGCGCAGTCTCGGGTACGAGGTTTTGAGCGTTGGGGGGAGAGTGAGCCACGAGACGACGGGCCGCAGGGACGGCGGTTGGGATGGTTGGAATCATATGGTGAACCTCGTCCGCGTGGAGGGGAGGAGGTATCTTGTTGATGTTGGGTTCGGGGGTGATGGACCCTGTCGCCCTATTCTGCTTGAGAGGAAGGGAGAGGGCGGGATTGTCTATGGCGGGGTAGCGCCGCAAGAGCTGAGGTTGGAGTGGAAGTCTTTGCCGAAGCATACGGATCCTGAGCAGAGGGTTTGGATGTATTCGCACCGGGAGAATCGGAGCGCAAAATGGGTAGAGGCGTACTGTTTTACGGAGGTGGAGTTCTTTGCTGAGGACTTTGCTATTATGAATTTGGCAACCATGACATTGCGGGAAAGTTACTTTGTGCAGACGGTATTGGCGCAGAGGTTTATGCTAGAAGAAGAGGTGGCGGAGGAGGGGGATTTAGAGGACCAGGCGAATGGAGGGCAAGGCACGTCTCGGGGTACAAACAATGGTGAAAATAGGCCTAGAGCAGTGGGGGTGATGATTCTACATAAGGATCTGGTTAAGCGACGGATAGCGGACAAGGTGGAGGTGTTGCCAGTATTGAAGAGCGAGGCGAACCGTGCTGCCGCGCTGAAGAAGTATTTTAAGATCGACTTGGGTGAGGAGGAGCTGAGAGCGATCAGAGACCTGCCTACGGAGCTGAGAGGTGATGGTGGGAGTGCTGAGGGCGAGAATACCGATCAGGCGAATGGCATCAGGAAGATTGAAGAAAAGGTATAAGCACGTCACATAAATTCTACAGTAAGTCAAGCGACAGATATTTCAAAGGTGGAATTCATTTGCGCTATCTACTTCTTTCATGGCCTTTTTGAGAAATGGGAATGCTGCTTGTATCCTAGTGCTTGAAAAGCATGGCAACAATTGCTCCATCCCTGACGCTCAGTCGGGCCGTGCACTCGAATCCATTCACTGCAACGTTGCTTTGACGGGTACACAAACCTCTGCATGGATCGCCTCGCTGAAGTGATCTATGTCGCTTACCAGGCTTAAAACAAAGACTGTGAGATCATCGTAAGAGTCCATCGAGACCGTCGCGATCGCGCCATCTCGCTTGCTCACGAACTATCCGCATCTCGTAAGTCAAGGGAATATAGAAGTAAAGGGAAAAGAAAGGGACGAAGAAGGAAGTATCATTATTGCTCACTTTATTACTTCAACATTTCAACGGCAGGTAGTTTTCTACAGCCTCCGCAATGGCTCACTAGCCCATAATGCCGCCCCAGAGTTCTCCTGGCACTCTCTAGAATCTGGCGCAGTTCCTCCTCGCGTACTTGGACCAATTTTCATGCCGTTGATTAAGCACCATGCCGATACTTATCTTCCGTCCATTGGGGTTAGTCATGTGAAATTTGAGCACTCCCTGGTGGCCTGGTTACATATTATCTGCGACACCGAACGGCTCCAGCTTCGAATGGAAGACGCTGGATAATCCGATCACCCTGCCAATCTGCAGAGCTATGTGACGAAACTGCTGCACTGCTGGGCCGTTATCGTGCGTGCAATTCATATTCCAATCATAGGCTGGTTCATTGATATAGTTCTTTGCTAGCGCATTTTCCACAGGTCTGCGTCGGCGGTGGGCACCTGCTTTGGTGAGTTCGTCGAAGATACCTTGGGAGATAGATTTATGGTGCCGGTGCGCGCATGCACTCATTGTTCTGGCCTTGTGCAAGCCACCCTAAAACAGTAACACTGTATATTCTGGCAGCAACTCCCGTAGCAACAGATGGTGAGGCAGATGAACCTTCTCTGCAGGAATTTCCGGGATTGGCAAATGGATGTGTTCTCCTCAGACTCTCATGACCTATTATCAACAAACCCTAACGCTTGCCCCTTCTAGGCTGTGACGTATCTGCTTCCCACGCTCTAATATTTGGACCATGTTATTTAATTCTCCACCAGCGAACCATGGTGCCCATATGTGACCTAGGCACGACCGTTGCACCTAGCCAAAAACTTCGCCATGCCTGCTGAGACCACTGATGTGGCCAATGGCCAGACCAATGGTAGAAAAATCCACGGAAGGAAGAACGACGCAGCAGTCCCTTTCCAAGGCGACCAGCCATATGGCATGCCAAACGATCTCGTCGTTTCCAAGGTCCTAGACCTCGAAAACACTGACGAAAGACTCTGGGTATATCTTCACTTCCTGCCGACATCCTGGAACGCACCAACTGACAGACACCCGCTACTAAGGACCCCCAAGCCCCCAATGTCTCTTTCCGGCCCCTCCTCCTCTCCACCTCCCAAGGCTACTTCGTGAACCTCTTACGCGTCACCAAATCCGGTATCTTGTCCCGGCACCAACACACCGGTCCTGTCTGCGCCACGACTCTCAAAGGCCGGTGGCATTATCTCGAGCACGACTGGTGGGCTGAAGAAGGGGGATTCTCGTTCGAACCGCCAGGCGAAACGCATACGTTAGAGGTGCCGGAAGGCTGTGAGGAAATGGTAACGCTGTTTCATGTGACAGGTGCGTATGTGTATGTGGATCCGTGGGGGAAGGCGGAGAAGGTAGAGGATGTTTTTAGCAAAATTAAGGCGGCGAGGGAACATTATGAAAAGGTGGGCTTAGGGAGGGGGTACGTTGATCAATTCATTAGATAAAATCGGTACCCCTACTTATGATAAAGACATGTACTCGAGATGATTGACGTTCTATGTTCGAGGAGTTATGTCCAAAACGTTATCTTGGGCTATTCGCAATCAGCATGTCTAAGTACATTACTCGGGAGGACTCACAATGCCCAGAAGAGCTGACGAAATTGGCGCACTCTCCTGCAACTTTTCTCCTTCTACTCAAATCCCTTAATTCATTGATTCTACGCATTGGGCATCGCAGCTTTACAAGCTTTGACACTCCCGACAACCGTGAAGCAGATCAAGGGGCTAATAGTGTACATGATCTATTCATTCACAACGGTTAGCCATTACCGCTGAGGAAGTCATACTTTACGCTGATGAGGGATAACTAAGATGATGGAGATACTCACACATAAGAACTTAGCAATGCTCATCTTCTCTCGCTCGTTGCTGCCCGAAACATCAGCGAGCGCAGTAAGCTTCATCGCTGGGGGTCCGGTAGGCATGAGCATCATTGCGAACCACAGGATGGGATCGTTATCGAGCAAGCTCGTGCGGGAAGCGAAAAGGTAGATGACTGCGATAGAAATTCTGCGTAGATTAGCGTATGGTCTGAAGATATGCGCCTCAAGCTCCAAAGGAGGATAAGACGCTATGATAAGTATATGAGCTACAAGGAAACGACGTACGCAGGCCATACGATAAATCGCATGATCGTCACAAAGACGAGGGGCAGCCAAGGCACCGTTCCACTGTCTTCACCTCTCTTCATCTTCCTCAGACTACTACTCAGCTTCACCCCGACAACAACGACCTGTAGCGCGGCGAAGAGACCACCGATTTGCTTCACGCTGTCCGTCAGCCAGGCAGTGAAGATTCCTCCAGAGTTTGGGTCACCAAAGAAAGCTTTGTGTAAAGGAGGGACGAGCCCGATGATTGCGCCAGTGACAGCCCCTATCAAAGGGGCGTGGAGGAAAGCGTAGGCAAATCCAAGGAATGATTGCAGCCATTTCGGGAACTTCTCGAGTTTGTCCTTCCCTTGCATATATCCATAGCGCTCGGCGGCTAGTCTGGCTCGCACCACTGGCCCAGGTAGGAGTGATGTCTGTTCATTTGCCTCTTCGGTCCCCTGGTCGTCGTCTTCATGTCCATCCGCTTCAGCATGACCGTTTCCTGCCTCGGCACTGCTTTCTCCACTGTGAGGAAAGAGTGTTCCCCACGCTGGGCTAGGATCTGGCTTTCCCTGATCCTCGTCATTTTTCTTATCTGGTGCCTCTTCACCGTCCAATAGCTTGGGACCAAGGGCAAATGTCAATGAATCACCAATAATTGCATTGACTAGGAAGTATGATTTGGCACGATTCAATGCAGCTGACGCAGTGTCGGTCTCTGACGCTAGCAAGTCATCGAGTATACCTGTGGCACTGAGGGACTCGATCAGAAGCAGAGGAAGAGCTGTGGTGTTGTTGAAGGAGATGGCTGGCGTGACCCACGAGGGAAGCTTGAATACGCGTGTCATGATGTAACCCAAAAGCATGGAGGTCAAGGCGTAGAAGAGTCCCCATACTAAAACCCAATAGTCAGCATGTTGGGAGTGGCAAGGACGCGTATCTTGACTTGCTTAGGATTGGGACATAACGGATGCCCGTGTCAGCATGTAATTGGCTTCCAACGTTCGTAATTAAGAGGGCAGGTAGAAACATTCGGACACATAGCGTACTGATTTGCTTGGTGCTATCTCCTTTGAGGATGTCAAATTGTGCTGCAATGACCCCGTAGGAAATGACCAATAATACAGACAACGAGGCCTGGATTGCACCAAGAAAGGATGTCAGTAGCTCGTTAGGCATTCTGATATAGCAGGCGATAAATGCAATGGTAGAAGGAGCGAAACATTGACAAGATACGCAGGCATTGAAGCGGAACAATAGGAAGATTTCTTACGTAGCTACCGTTGCTCAGTCTAGCTTAATGACGGCAAGGCTATGCCAAGTTTTGGCGAGTCCTTGCCAAGGTAGTCGGGCTTGCAGCTCGGGTACGGTAGAGTTTTAAGCAAGTCTTGCCGGGGTTACCGGCTAAACCCTACCCTATGCTAACCTTTTCAGAAACTGGCCCCTTAGAGACCCACACAACGCATATTGAAAGACTCCATGAATCTTGCTGGCTGAATCTCATATCTAGCTGTAATTTCCAAAGATAAATAGAACTTGACTGCGAGAGCTTTCAATAAAGTGATTGGAGTAGGTAAGATGGTCTTACTCTGTATAGGAAACCCTAGTGGTCGAGTAAGATTCTGCAATGACAACAGTACGTCTTACCTGTAGAGAAATCCTTCATAGAGGCAACTATATTTCCAGATCTTGGATGAGGCCTAGAAATGTTTTCTGTCAATGCTGTTGCACACGCATGCTGCGCAATGGGACGATAAGGTGCGAAATTCTTTCAAGCGGGCCTTCTTCCATTGAAGAGAGGAAACACCATCGATATGAAGGAAGATGTTAGGTGGCATCGGACGGTAGGCCAACTCAATAATGTTCGCAACGCTCTATTCCAGAAGGTCAATGTAGGCCACAAAGATCACAACATGTTCTCGAGAATGGGTTGAGAAGATACCAAAACGCCAAAATTAGCAATCGTAGCAACTACGCTGTGATTGGGGCGCAAAATTCTTTCGTGCAGAGAACCAACACCTTGATCTTTATGCCACGCGACGTTTTTCAATCGATCTCTTTCTTATTGAGTTAGAAACAAGTCAATTTGAATGAACAGATGGACCAAACCAACCTCGTCGATTTAACGGCTTATCTGTAAACATTCGCTGAGATGAGATGGCTCTTGCGTTTCCTAAAGGCCTCTCACCTCTTCTCCCATATAATGTCTAAACCACTCAATAACTAAAATGAAAATGGGTATACGTTTGGTAAGGTACACATAACTCATTAGTTTGCCGCGCTGTCCATCCTCTAAGGTATCCGAACACGCCGAGCGATATTTACCTGGTATCTCCCACAAATGATTCCGTCAGCGCCGAAGAAGCCTTACTCCACACCAAATGTAGACCGCCTTCACCCGTCCATGCCCTTCCTACTATCCAAGAGAACGTCAATCTAGACACCCGTCCACTATTCAGTCACCTACTTAACTCATTCATCATCTTCCAAATCCCCTGCATCTTAACCTCCACCCTATCACTCTTGCTAAAGTAGCAAACATACCTCAAATCCCTCTGCGCCAACATAATCATAACCTTATGGAACCTCCTCGTCCCGTCACTATCATTGTCATAGTGACTTGCCATACTGGGGTTAAAGGGGTAATCACTATTCGCCTGCGCGAATCTCATGGCCTGTGGCATATCCGTCACAGCTCCAGCTCGAAACAAAAGTTCCAGAAGGTTCGGTTTAAGGGCCTGAATCGCAGCCTCAACAGGGTTAGTGTAAGAGCAAGATTCCGAGGCCGAGCGGGTGAAATTGACGTTTGCGCCTTTTTGGATTAGGCGTTTAGCGATGGCTTCACGGCCTATGGAGAGGGCTATCATGAGCGGTGTGCCGCGAGATAAGGAGCAAGCGTCAACTTTGGCGCCGTTGGAAAGAAGAATTTGTGCGATATTATCTCGTTTTTGGGAGATGGCTTCTTGGAGGATGTTCAGACGGAGAATAGCGGAGACTTGGTATTCGGCGTCAAGGGGGGCACCGTTCTGAGCTAGGAGAGACATCATGGACTCGGATCTTAGGGCGGCGCGGAGGGGAAGATAGTTGTGGGAGAGATGGTCGATATTGAGGTTGACCTTTTTGCTGAGCAGAAAGCGGACGGCGTCTTCGTTGTTGGCGGATACTGCATTCCAAAGGACGTTTTTGTCTTTGTGAACTGCGTCTACGTTGGCGCCTTTTTCTACTAAGGCTTCCATTAAGAGCACCAAAGAAAAGCGAGCAGCACTCCAGAGAGCCTGATCCAACAATTCCTCGTTAAGAGCATCTGTGGTCGACTTATCGTTGAGAATTGTCAGAGCTTTGTTGAGATTCTTCTTGTCGATAGCGGAGATGAGCCGTTTCCCTCGTTTAGAAGACCCAGTCGAGAACGATGCAAGCCAAGATCCAGGTGTCGCCTGCGGTGGTGGCGATAGAACTACTGGCTGTACATCTACAAGCGTAGTGTTACCGGTTTCCGATCTGGAGAAGCTCCTACTAATCATAGAGGGCGCGTTCGACCTTGGTGGAGACTCCAGTCCCTCGAGACCTGGGAGCTCGACCCAATGCCATGAACCGGACTCTCGTTCTGAAAGGGTTTCTCCTTCAAATGTCATGGTTCCATTAACAATACTAGCATTGATTCCATTAGTGACGTCGAAGGATAGTTTGGACAGAAAGCAAACCTTCTGAAAGTTGTCAAAAAGGACATGTTCATGACAAGCCGACTTCTAATCTCAGCAATGTCTTCGTTACCGAATTTTAGCTGATCCCAGGCACTTTTGTCATTTGTACCTAAGCTTTGATACTTCCCGACGACGTATTGCAAGTCGCGGAGAACACTATTGAAGCCAGCCAGGATGGTATTCAGTCTAGCTGCCCTCTGAGCTGTCAAAGGGTGCGACAATGGAGTTTCGGCAGCCTCGTCTAGAACACAAAGTAAGGACTCAAGCTCCATACTGATAGTCTCAAATACTCCAGGGGCCGCTTTATCTGGAAGTCTATCAGCATATATTGTTTCAGTGGTGAAGTGTTGTCGTACATGAGAGGTAAACGCTCCTTGCCAATTGGCCTACAGCCACAAAGTCGCTTATACCAAACCCAAACGGAACGGGCATCTTTGACTAGGAATTCTGCAGCGCAACAATATATTACTCCAACCGTGAATGATGGGCGCTCTTCTATGCCGCCCCAGGGTTGCAGTGGTCGGGAAGGTCTGAGTCACCAGTCCGGTCGGCAGCCTTATTTTGGTGCGACCAGAACTACCGAAATACCATGATCGGCGAAGAGCAGCGTCCTCCTATTCCTCACCCAACTCTTTCTTCGTAGTTGAAATAGGATCCAGGCGATAAAACTGAGGAAACCAGGAAGGGATGGGGTGCGATGAGGTATGTAGAGTGAAGCTGTCGAGATCCTAGGGATTCCTGACTCCGGAGAAACCGGGCATTGTTAGCAACAAGTCTAGGCTCGCATTGCTTTTGGAGGGGCATCCACCTGGCCAATGACCACGAGTGAGGCGCAAAGAACACTCCATGGTATCTTTTCCGAGGGTTTCCTGACACCTGCTTTGCTGCGCCACAATGCCTTAGGGCATCTCCCAAGTACAAGAGCGTGCACAGGCCCCTTCGGATTTCCTCTTGAGCCACACAATATATGCTACGATTCAGCACAGCCTCAGCCTCTTGGTCTGACTAATGCAATGTTTTGCACTTTGCTACCTCCTGACCATCTAGATGCAGGTCAGCATTCCTTCTAAGACAGATCACACCGTTTTGGCAGGCCGGCAGTGGTGTGGTGTTCTCCCTGGGGTCCCACTAGAAGATGTGGAAGATATTGCGCCTTGGTGACCTGGAGATAACGGTTTCGGCTGCTGTGAAACCTTAATCCACATCCAGTAGACTGATGTGGCTAAGGGTCTTCAATGGCTGAAGGGTCGAGGGGGGTGTCCACCTGGAGATCCTAGTGGTATCTTGGCGTAAGCCGATGTGAGAGTGATTTTTGTTAATTTTGGCATTGGTGCCGACGCAGTCATGGATCTCTACTATTGAAGGATACACAGTCAGGTATGCCGCGACTTCCCTCAGTACGGCCAAAAAGATTGTGACACCGCTTGCCCCCACACCTCATAAAAGTGTTCCTCAAAAGAATAATAGGCAGTGACACCACCTCAGAGCAGCTTAACGTTCTCATTTTCGAAGACGCTGATACCGGATTGTCTGCCCATTGTCCTCCAGCTTATAGCGAGTCACTGAAGACTTTATGATCAACCTTTCTATATTTCTCGAAACGCTCTTGTACACAGCTCTCACATCCTCTGCTTCGGGATCTAGCAATGCTCGATGAAGGGCATTGAGAAAGACATTGACAGGAAGGGCTTGCGGAGAGTAGAAGTGAGGTGTTCCTTTAGGGGATCTTGGGGGCAGTTTCGCCAGCTCTAGGTGCAGCCCTATGGGGCCATCCAGCCGATAGGTGTTTACATTGGATAGGTAAACCCTTCTATCACTTGCTTCAAATCTAATAGAACGACGATTGCAATCTTCAAACCGTACATTCATCCCCTGGACTACGTTTTAAACGAGCCAGAATCCTGTGCACGTGGTGGACGATTTCCATCTGACACGAATAGCAAACAACTCAAGAGCCTAATGTATGGAGTCTTCGACGCAAAGCATGAAGTGGCAGTATGATCTCCTTGAATTCGTAACGTCGTAGCTATTGCATAATGCTCGAAAAGTACCTATCAAATGAAATACACATGGATCATCTAATCGTACCGAAAACCTGTCGTAACCCATAATAGAGTGCATGAGAAAGCCACGCCAAAGCAAAATTAACGTCCTTCCATTATATACTATCAATGCGATCCACCGGCCATAAAATCTCGACTTCTCAATCAACCCCGAAATTTTGTTCGTCTCGAGCTCAATATCTAGGCGGATTAGGCCCGATAGGTGGTGGCGGAACTCCAGCAGCATGATAAGGATTTCCATCGGAGTAATGCGGTCCAGCGGGCTCTGTGTAATATCCGCCGGCCTCGGGGAATGTCGCTCCTCCCTGATACCCAGCCCCATTGGGGTACGGGCCTGCACTAGGAGTGTATGGGGCCGCGGTTGGATAGATGGCTGAAGGAGGCGAGGCCAGATTTGGTGCTGAGGCATGATACTGTGGTTGACCATCACCGTAGCCATGTGTCACCCCAAATTTCTTGGCATCTATGAGCCGCTGCTGCCTCCGCGCGTGGCGTTCAGCTCGTTTGATATCGAATTCTTTTGCCTCATCCCGTTGTTCTTTCATCTCCTTCCACTCGCTGTACGCCCCTTTGATACCAAGCGCTGCAATACCAATAGCTGCCGCATCTTGCATTCTCGCTTTATTCTTCTTTTTCCGGGCTTCTTGGGGGGATATCTCGCCTTTGGCTAACTCCTTGCGGCGTACCTGGCGGCCTTCAATGCTTTTATACACACTCTGAGCAGCATGTATAGTCGCCACAGAGGCCAGTCCGGCAGTGATAAGCTGTTTGTGGCCCAACTGCTTGCGCTCTTTCTCTTCTTCTGTTGAGGACACATCGCTTCCTGAAGAGCTTTCGCTGCCGATATCAGACTTGACACCGTCGCCTCCTTCGCCTCCGCCTCCTCTCGGTCTTGGAACGTAGTCGTCATCGTCATCATACCCACGGCGAGAGCCGCGACTATCTTCGTCCTTTTTACCACCAATGCCTAGCTTGGCCATGCCTGCTCTGGCATAGTCCGTCACGCTCTTGCTTCGATTTCGGTTGCCTCCACCCCGCCCACCACGATAGCTGTCTTCGCTTGAGCTGTCTCTCCTTCCCCTATCTTTGGACTTGTTTCGATCCATGAACGCTTTCCCAGCGGCTGCAGCCAGACCGCCAGCCGCGAGGCCAGCAAGGCCCCCGCCCCCTTCATTTTTACCACCTCGAGATCGAGAGCGGGATCGAGAGCGGGAGCCGTCCTTATCACGCGACCCGTTGATCAATCTATTACCTGCCAGACCTCCAACAACGGACTCGATCATCTGCATCGTGCCTCCACTTTTTCCGTCTTTGTTGCCACCTTGGAGTAAGGTATCGATGCCTCCCGCACCAATGGCAGCAGTCAAAACTCGCTTGCCTTTTGGACCAGCCCAACCTCCCGGCTCTTTGCGACTCCGGAAAGCTTCTGCAGCACCGGCCGTAAGCGCAGCTCTAGCGGCCTGCATAATCTGTTCTTTATCGAGGGGTCCTTTGGCCCGAGTACGGGATCGAGAACGAGAATCTGAGCTATACGAGTCCCGGCGACGACGACCTCCTTTGCTTCGAGATCGACCTCCATCTCGATCGCGATCTCGATCATGTTTTCCTGCCAGAGCCCCTGCAGCGCCGCCGATTCCAAGAGCTTCTAGCGCATGTTCTGAGAATGACTTTCGACGTTCTGGTTTTCGGCGAGGACTAGGTGAGCTGGAAACAGAGGAAGAAGTGTAGTCCCGCCGGCGATCGCCTAATCTCAGTCAGTATTAATGCAACCGAACACTGATGGTGACTTACGTCTTCTGTCTTTCTTGCGAGGCTTGTCATCGTAATCATCGTCATACCGGCCACCCCCGCCATGAGATTTTGCACGTCGCGGAGCCCCATAATCTTTGCGACGGCGGTAATCGCCCGCAGGGGGAAATTTCCTCTCAACTTCTTCAACGGAGGATTCGCTGCTATCACGGCGCCGACGAACTAGCTCGCCGCCTCGTGCTGGCCCTCGACGAGCTTCAATAGTCTCTTCCACTTCGTACACAGGTCGATCACGGCGAGGACGGTCCCGGTCTCTATCTCTATCGCTTTTGTCACTTCGACGGTCGTCCCGTCGGTCGTCATCGTAGTAGGATGGCATCTTGTCAAATATCGAAAGATCTTGCGGTGCGGAATTCAGTGAGAGAGATTCGACTTCGAGTCGAGTTTGTATGTTGAACCTAGGCAGATGATTCGAACGGTCGCTGAGCTGTTCGAGTCTTTTGAGGAAGACTGAATGCTTGGTGATGAGTATGAGTAAAAGACGTTGATGGTTTGGGTGCTACAGAAGTGATATAGGTAAGGGTCGGAAAGGTCGAATGAGCCTAGGTTGTGGCGGCTGATGTAGCTTGTCACCCGTTGGCTGGTAGGTACTGTGTACGAGTAGAGTAGTTTCACGTTAGGCACTCAAGCGCGCGATGCACAGCCCAAAGGCAGGTGTACAGGTGTAATCCAGGCGTGGCCCTATTCTCGTGTTCCAAAAGAGGCTGGATGCTTGCGTCACACGTCACTTCAGCTTGGCAGGGTACCAAGACCCGAGACCGCGAGCGACTCCTGGGATCGATCAAGCTGGCTGCCCAAAAAAATGAGCCTCTGGAGTGTTGGAATATAGCAGATAGAGAACAGTTGTTGCCTTGGCTCGCTTGGATGGCCTGACATGGAGGGGCGAGTAACTGCGCAAAACAGGTTCAACGTTGGTGCAGCCCTGGCGGTTGAAATTGCCATCGGCGCTAACGGTGTAGCTCCGGAAAGAGCCGGACGATAGTAGCCGATCATTATCACGCACGCCCACGGATGCATGATGCGGTCATCTTCTTCAAGCATTCGACATGTAGCCTTTCAAGCTGCCCGACGAGTACTTTCGTACCATGTCATATAACAACACTAATACAGATATCTTACTGGTAAGGCCCTTTTCAAGCTACGCTTGTAGGCGTTTTTCGAACAGTAGACTTACATATCAGCAGGCCGGCGCCTTTGCAGCATTTACAGTAGATATTCTGGTCTACCCGTTAGATACCATCAAGACACGACTCCAATCCCCGGACTACAAAAGACTCTACACGAATCCTTCGAACAATGCGATCAATCGCTCCTTATTTCGCGGCCTATACCAAGGCATTGGCAGCGTTGTCTTAGCCACAATTCCTTCATGTTGGCTCAGCGATATCCTCCTTCACCACCTTTTGTCGCTCATTTTCTGAAGCAGGAGCATTCTTTACCACCTATGAAGGCACTAAAACGCTATTGGGCCATACACCTTTACCAGTCCCGATAGCCCACGCAATTGCCTCCTCAACTGGTGAACTCGTGTCCTGCTTCATCCTTACTCCAGCCGAAGTTCTCAAGCAAAATGCTCAGATGGTATCACGCTCGCAGCATGTACCATCTTCCAGCAAGCTCTTCGATGGCAATGCTACAATTCTAGCTCTACGAAAGTTCAATAGCCCGACTCAATTATGGCGGGGCTACACAGCTCTGGCAGGCCGCAATTTACCCTTCACAGCTATGCAGTTTCCTATGTTCGAACATATTCGCACAACAATACATAATCACCGCAAGCGCACTGGGCGAGCAACAGGATCTTTGTGGGAGACAGGAACAGTTACGGCCATCTCAGCCGGTTCTGCTGGCGCGCTGTCAGCAGTCATAACCACGCCAATTGACGTTGTGAAAACGAGGATTATGCTTAGTGCAGCCGAGAATGATCAACCGAGGGGAGAAGAGCAGCAGAAAATTGTGAAAGAAGTAGAAGCGCAGGGCAAAAATGCAAAGGCCGAGATCGAGAAGGCACAACAAGCCGCAAGAGGTGGAAGAGCTGGTGGACTTGCTGTTGGAAGGGAGATATTTAGAACAGAGGGCGTAAAAGGTCTGTTCAGGGGAGGTGCGTTAAGAGGCGTGTGGACAGCCCTGGGAAGCGGTCTATATCTGGGGGTATACGAGAGCGGCCGAAGATACTTGGAGGGGAGGAGAACGAGAGCTGAGGATGGCGCTGCCCCTTAAAGAGTTGAGACCTAATAGATTCTTACTAATGACATCTCTGAAAGCCATATATCTAGAGATTTCTAAACCTTAATGTCAAGGACTAGGTTGGACTGGAAGAATGGGAAGACTGAAGTATAATGGATTGCTCTCAAGAAGAGATCCTGCAGGGAAAATCTATCTATTAGTAAATAGATGAAGAACTGATGTGCACAGATTTCAGATTGTATTCTGGTCTGTATACCACAGCAAGGACCATAGAGTTTCTATCTCAGGACCATGACAGGAGGGTTGCAATTACTGTTGAACTCAACTTTAACAACCAGTCTTTGGCGTCGGTAAAAGAAGATATCCGTCCGCTAATGGTGCGATCAAGGACACCCTCAGATGGTAAGGGGACATTAATATACGGAACCCATCAAAATTTCGCATGATAACACAGCCCGAGCGTAAACGGGTAATTCTATGATTTTTCCAGTTCCTGACCCAAGATGTCAGTGAAAAACTCTATCAAATAGCGCGGTGTAGATATCCAGAGAGCTTGTTTCGAGCCGAGCATATACCATGATTGTCTCAAAATATTAAAGGTAGATAACGGTTCCGGATCGACGTTTGCGTTTCAGCCTAGAATTAGGTAGTCTGAGTTGCGCTAGCTCAGTATCATGTTCTACCCGAAGCTCTTGTCTTCAACGTACTTTATCTCTCCACATGGCGCATGTCAAGATTATCACTAGCCGCGGTGGAATCGATTGTCAAAGCGTTGGCGGCTTCCACTGCGCGAAATTCTCCTAGGGTAGCTACTCAAGCGCTAGGGAGATGCGCCAATGAGGTTCGAGCAAGGCACAAGACTTACCTCGAGGAAGACTGTGAAGCCATTTTCGTGCATAGAATAGACGTGGGTAGGTTTTGCAAGCGATATGGCTATATCACCCTTGCCACATACTAAGGTGACGACATGACTCTGAATACTTCCGTGTGGCAGTATATATATCATGAGGGTATTGATTTCTCGAGGCGTGGATCTTTCGTCTGATGCAGCAGCATGTATATACGGCGACTTTTAGTCCTGTTCCTGTCAATCAATGTCTTATCCAGTCCTTTGCCCTTTCTCGATGACACTCAACCCCAACTCGGAGCTTCCCTTATCTCTTTGGGCAACTCCGCTTGTCCTCCACTCTCTGGGTACAGCTCATTAGCCTTCACCAACTTCACCCAAGCTAGCAATATTACCATGGCTAGTCAGACCACATATACCAGCGCAACTCAGACAGGAATTTTGCCAGCCATAAATTCTTCAACAAGCATTGTGGCACCTCCATCGATAGGTTTCCCAGAAGAGATATGTACCAAAATAAAGACGACAACTTTGACCAAATATAAACCTCAAAGCTATGATTTCCCGCCTACTCTTCTCTCACCCGGGGACACTAGGTATTATGCATTCAGATTCGTTCGCAATGGTGGCCAGATTCTGCAGATAGTAATAACCGGACGGGCACCTAGTTCCCCTGACCAGCCTGGAAGCTACATCCCACTCGCGAATGAAGTCTTCTTGCAAGGGGACCTCGATAATCAGGTTGAATTCCGTGTCTTCGAACCAATGTGGGTCAAGATTCGCCTTGGGGTTAGCCCGGGATCTGGGTCTCTTTCCTACCGATTGGAGCTCTATCAGATTGACGTAGTTGCATGAACCGGCTCGCGTGGTGGAAGTGAATTGTTGGTGGTTTGGCAGGACTGTCGCCTCCGCTGGTATGATATCTCTAGGGGTTGTAAGAGCTCATACAACGCTTTGGTTACTGAGGCCGATCTTCCCAGTCATACCACCAGCCACAGGCGAGGACGATATGCTTGCAGAAGCCACCGTGGAACGATATCACAACCTCTCGCGTGCCGTCGTCTATGCTAAGCGGGACCATAATGCATTAGATGCCACATGAAATTTGGTTCACTTCGAGAGTAGAAGAGAGCAATGAACAAGTACTTCAAAAGAGACCAGCAGAATTGCATTGTAACACCACGGCACGTTGAACCTACAGAGAATGGGAATTCGACATATTCTGCATGATCCGAAGTGACGATGGGATATAGGGTGATCAGAGCGCAACCTCTGGAGGGTCAACCTTATGTTGTTTCGGATTTACAACCTCCCAAATCGATTAATCGAGATGGTTCCGCACGAGTACGGTGACTGCTCTCTCTGTTCGCGACCTGAATTTTAGGTCGCGGATATCGGCGCCAATACAAACGAGACATTTAGCTTTTTCTTTATAGACAATATAGGTCAAGGTAGTACTTGCTCGTTGCTACTAAACGTCCAGACGATTGCATTCAAGTCACTGTTGGCCAATGTCTCTGGATGTTCAATATGCATACCATATCAATCCCTGTCCTCCTCGTCCTGTCAAACAGCGTTCTATGCAACCCTGTGACCTACCTTAATGATGACCAGTCTGGGCTCAAAAGATTTCCGAGCAATCTCCCATGTCCTCTTGCGTCCGGCAACTACAGTTGGCAGATGTATATCAATACCACCCAGCCTCAAGACTCCACGATTGGAAATCAAACAACCTTTGCAGACACATCACTGTCTCCTTCTGATCTCACCGAAAACCTGATACAGGGAGTCTCCTCGCTGTCCACAGCTACTTTAGCGAGTTCCGTGGCCCGACCTACAGCAGTAGCAGAAACAAAATGTCAGATCATAGCAAGAGTAGAGCGCTCCGACTATAAACCTTCGTCATTTGACGTGGGCCCCTATCTCCTGGGATCCGGCACATCAGGACGATATCTGATTCGAATAGCAAGTTCTTATCCCGTATTCAGGGTGACTGTAACAGGGCGCCTACCCGAGGCACCTGACGACCCTTATCATTATTACCCCGTCTATAGCGATGACGCCGGTAACTTCTTTCTGCACAGAGCGTTGTGGGTCAAGATTAACATAGCTTTCGGTAGTGAGGAGCTGAAAGGGTTCCAATTCACACTGTATCAGGTTACATTGACGGATCAGAACCTAGCGGCGGCTTGAGATGAAGGATTCATCGCCGGATCAGGAGAGCTAGTCGTTCAACGCTGTCCTAAGAAACTCGATAGAGCTTGGATGTTTGTGCTTGCTTCTGACTGTTGATAGAAAGGCAGAAGAGCTAGCGCTATCCAAGCAGATGTAGGAGTGTTAGTTTAAGATAATGCCCGTCCTCACGTAGAATCATAAAGACTACCAAACTCATCTAGTCGATAGCATTAACCGGCACTATTCACGGATGAAATCTGACCTGCTCTACTTTGGCCTCAGCCCTGAGGTTAACCTGGTGAAGGTGCAGAGCTGGGACGCATGAACGAGGAAGACATACCAATGTGAGTCATGAATATGTACTCTATACGGTGTTGGTTGGGAGGGATTCCATATTCACGGCACAGTTGGACTCCCTACAATTGATGATAAGTCGACCATCTTTGATTGGGGTCTCCTCTTCGCGAGTGAAAACACCGAACATAGCTCTGAAAGTGTGGTGAAGCACGCAGCGAAGACTTGTGCATCGTCTTTGGCTGCATTCAATACTCGGAGTATGTGTGGGTCTGCCCGATCATGGAGATTTACTGTAGGAGTGAATGGCAAGATCACACGCGGGCGACGCAACTCGAGACATCATTCGAAACGTTCTCGTCACAGGACATGCAGACCATTGGCGGCGAATGTTTCGGGGCGGAGCTTTTGTTACCGGGTTTGTGGACACGGCGGCTGTGCTATGGTGGCCACCCCCTCACATTGTCGCTATATCCGGACCTTTTGCTTGTCTTTCTCGATTTCCAATATCAACTGTAAAATCTTTCTATTACCTCTGGACCGGCCGTCTTGATCCAGGCCATGGCTTCACACGCTCCGGAGCATACATCCGAAATCCGCTCCTCATCATGCCGTTCGGCTAGCAGAGACAAAATCCAGTGGGTCATTGTCTACGATCCTCTCGAGCACGACCTATATACCGAAAGGGTGGAAAATCTGAGTGCGTAAACAAACTCCCTGAATTCTGCAGATCAAAGCTAATCTCGATCAGAATGCTTCAACAACTTCGAGGTTCATCTTCCGAGATGGCGTTACCGGGTCGATATTTATGTAGACGACAAGAACAAGTCCGATTTCGTGGCTTCCATATCTCTAAGGCAACTGGGGATCTCCAAGAACCTAAAGCGCTAGCGACGAAGCAATTACAACAGTCTCTATGTGAAAGGCTCAAAGCCTTGGATGCCGAAGAGGAACAACGAGAGTTCCGAATGATGTTGGATCATTTGAGCGGTGGAGAGGCTACATTCTCAATATTCAACGCCGGCAATCGTGTACATCTATGGTTTCAGACGTAGAAGTAGCCAGGTATCGTGTTGGCTAGGATTCAGATCCCAGGGTTTTGGGTCGCAGCCTCGGTAGCGTTTCAACTCTTGTGTGCGACACTGATCAACTGTGACTGCCTAGCGATGTTTCTGCTTTGGGTATAAGTGCCCGGTAATGCACAATCCACTTTCTCATACTCACAACCTCCTATACCTTTAATAATAATTCTTACTGTTCCTATCACAATCTTTTCACTTGTTCCTCACCTATTACCTTTCCAGTCAGGGAAATATGGCTTGTAACACACCTAAACCAGCATCAAATACCCCCTCCACGCCAACTCAAGCGAACAATGCAGATGATAAAAAAGTAGTCATCATTTATGATCCTCTCAAGCACAACATATACACCGAAAAACAAATAGATCTCCACCGTGCGTACCTTCCTTGGCCCGAAAAAACTAGGCTGAGAGGTTGTTCTTCAGTGATAGGTCCCAGCTGTGAAGTACCTCTCCCCAAGTGGCGGAATTGGGTCAATATATACGTCGATCACGAGAGTCGACATCAATTCGTATCTTCTATACACATGGGCCAATTGGGGCTGTGGAAGAATCTGCAGCGGCGACTAAGACTCGATTACACTGCCCTTTATGTCAAGGGTAAGAAGCCTTGAAAGCTCGGGTATCCGACGTGGGATGATGAATAGTCAGTGATAGGATACACGGATAGCGTTCGGCAGGGTTGTTCTAACTCCTCAGGGTTTGAGCAAGGCATAACAAGTATTTTCAGTGCACTTTCTTCTTTGCATTGTCAGCGCTTTCCAACTGAAAATTTCCCACTCCTTTACCCACACCTACCACACCACCATCACTGTCAACTCATCTCACGATCATCGAAACGCTCTTCGAAAAGAAGTTGAAAGCCACCTTTCCTTGTTCCCTTGCATTTGCGCAACTCACGAAAGCTGTTGGTGGGCTCTCTTTTGGACCACCAACGACTCTAACATCAGTCCAGATCTCTGACAGGCGGAGAATTGAAGGAAGAAGGGTGAAGAGCGGGAGGCGAGAGGCACGGTCCAGACCATAGTTCTTGTGATTCTCCACTTGCGGTCAAAGTAGAATTGAGCGAACATCAGGCAGGTAGTCTTAAGGAGTTAGTATTTCGATAAAACATGCATTAAGGGGCGGCAAAGCCATCAAGCTAGAGGGTTTTGGTTCTAGCAGGGCCTTACACCCCGAAGAAAATAGAACCCGCCCCTAGAATTAGAACTACTTAAGCCATAACCTCGCTTGTCGCCCGCCTTTTGCTGCAGGTCCCAACGCTGCAACGCTGCGAACAAGAAAGGCTGAACGGCGGTAAAGAATGGACAATATGAATACCCCTGCGTCTCCTCCCCCTCATCCTCGTGCCCCTCTCTCTCCTCCATACGTATACAGTCTCGCCCGTTGTTGTTGCTCGCAATTGACAGGCGGCGCAACGACGTGCAACAAGGTACGAACGAGGCTGGTGCGTGATACTCAAGCCCCGTCGTCTCCCTGACCACCATGGAACCTACGATTACTCCTGCGCCCGTCCTACGAGGAGCGTTTCTGCACAGACGAGACAGCAGCAGCAGTGACACCAGCGGTTCCCCCGACACGTGTGGATATCTGAGCGGCGACTACGGTATGATCGGGGGCGTACCTTACACTAATATTGCTCACCACTAACGAACCATTCTCCTATAAGCCTCTCCTCTGACCTGTGGATTGGGATACACCTGCAGCACCGGCCCTTCCATCCTGCCTTCCCACCTCGGCTGTTGCAATGCTGTTGACTGCGCCCCGAGCTCTGCCGCTCATACCTGCATCACCGCGGAATCCGGCACAATTCCTTGCACAAGCGAGTTCTCGAGTGCTTGTATAGAAGAATATACAAGTCTTCTCTTCTGGTATTGAAGCAAACTCTCCTTATCCTTCCATCAGTCTCTGTCTGTCTCTTCTGTCCGATTGTGGGCTGGTAAATGAAATAAAACCACTTTCCCCCAGACATATCACATTGCAAAAGAGAACCAAATAATGGCAAAAGATCGAGAGGCCAAAATCTCTTCTCCCGTTCTCGTTCCTTTCCTCTCCAACTCTCTATCCACTGCCTACACCTTCAAGAAAAGAGAGAATTGAACTCACAACCTGCGAACACCCACAGTACCGACCCCACCGCACCAGCATGCGTCACCTACTCCCAACCCCCTCCCTCCTCCGGCTCTGCCGCCGACGCCGGCCTCTCTCCAACCATCTTCTCCTACTCCTGCGGACCAACCCAAACAACCAACATCTACCTCGCCACTGCGACCAACGGTCCCACCCCAACCCCCTCCCATACCCCGATCTCGATTTCTCATCTCCCAATATATGCTTACGTCCTCATCGGCGTCGGCGGCATAATCGTGCTAATGATACTATCGATATTATGGAACAAGTGTATGAATCCCCAAACCTCAAATATCCCCCCTAGGCAAGACAATTTGCCCCCTCCAGGGCCATACCGATGCCGATACTGCGGTACCAACCGCCTCTTTTATGATAGAGTCAAGCCTGGAAACCCTAATGCTAATGTCGGCCGCCCCTACTATGTCTGCGTGAATGGGGACTGCCCTAATGTCAGAAACCACGATCACGAACATCACGTCAGAGGGTGGGTTACGTGGGATGATAACATAGGTGTGGCAGAGGGGAACCCGCGGTGCAAGTGCTTACATTACGCGAGGAAAGATAGGGCAGGCGTGCGATCACGGAACCCCGGCAAACATTTCTGGACTTGTAGTACAGGTGCTTGTGGCTATACTTCTTGGCGTCGAGATGGGAGTGAGGGCTGGGGTCCTGGTTTCTAAGCGTTGGTTGCATGGGTTTCAAGTAGAAGACTAGTAGTACCGTCACATGATTATTTCCTACCGTGAGTCATATATGATGCCCGGGCATGGGCTGTGTGGCATCTAGGGTTTCCTTAATCGCCATGTCATTATGATAGCTTGTACTTATATGAATGAACTCAAAAGTTAAGATATGGCTATACCGTTGATGAATAAGTCCTTCTAATAGCAAACCGCAGTTTCATAAACCTATGACTTTTTTCATACAATAGAAATAGACTTATTCATTAACCGAGATTTAAACCTTTCGAGAAAAAGATATCTAAAAGTATCAATAATATAGCTTGCCAGACGATCGTAGCGCCAGCCGCCTTTGACATCATACCAACTTTAAGTATACCACGCGCTATACGTGAAGTACAGTAACCACTATACACTGTAAAAGCGGAATAATGTAATCCAGTATCCATCGCTCGGGACATGGAAACGCTATAATATCTGTCAATTAAGAGAAAGACGGTGTCCTGCTTTCAGATGAAAAGTTGGAAGGCATCTGGGCTATTGCAAGCATAATATAGTCAAGTTACAAAAATGTGAAAGGTAAGATGCCTTATGGACGAGTTGATAGGCGAAGTTCAAAGAATCTAGGCAGTAGCAGACTGGGACAGGTAACACTGTTGATAGAAATGTAATAAATAACATAAGCAGCTTTAGCCGGGCAAAGGGCAGTCAAATCAGGCTCTTACCTACTGCGCCTTTCTGCTCCCCTGGGTACTTCCTCGGTACTCCCTCTATACTTATTCTGGGTCCCTCGATACTCCCTTCTGCTTCCTCGCTGTTCCCCATTACATTTTCACTACTCCCTCTAAAGCAGCTAGTCTCCCTTTGCTGATCAACAACAGTATTTCCTAATTCTTGTGCGGGGTATTTATAACATATATATGTATGCCGGGATCATATAAGGACCTCATGTACCTAGGGCATGCCTCGTACATAACCGATACATGTCCACCCTACACGGAACGATGGATCTTCGATATTGATTGTTTAAGGCGCTAATTTTTCTAGCATTTTCGGAACATACTAAAAATAATATGCGCAACCCCTCCTTAGGGAACCGGGATGGGATTCAGCGAGTCGATATGCGCCTGGGTCCGTGAATGTCGGCTGAATTAACAAGCGTTGCGACTCACGTTTGTCTTAGAACCTTCACGAGCGTTGGATGGAAGGAAATGGGCCAGCCTTCACGCGACAATTCAAGACCCTCTTTTTTGGGGGACTTGAAGCTGTTTATAGCCGATCATATTGTGACCTGATGCAAACATCAACCAATTTGTCAAGACCGGCGCTATTGTTGTCATTTCGCCAACACACGAGGCTTGCACCCTGTAGAATGTCTTAGGGCTAGATAGTGCGAGGTGACGTCTTTTGCTCGCGGTTTGTGCTTGGATGGTTTTAATAGCCTAGTTCCCTCAGCTTTCAAGGAGGTGGAAGTAGCGTCATCCAACTCGAACTTCGTCTTAGGATTCAAACAGGACGTACTCGACTGATTACAGATATGCATGTGCTGTCGCTCTCTTCCCTCTCACTTCTCTTCTCATGCGGCGTTCGGTCCACTCCATTAGTGTATCTCGACGATATCCCGGCTGAGCTCAATATTACCACGCCATCGCTTGCCACGCTTCCCTGCCCACAAATCCATGCATACAATGCGTGGGCTAATACCACAAACACCCAATCTGGCAATCTAACACAAGCAAATGATACCTCACTCGCATACTTGGCCGATCCGATAACTTCAAGGAGCAAACGCGCGGGACTGGAAAAACAAGCTTGTAGGGAGCTGGGACATATGTACTTGGACAACGCACGTGTAAGGAATTATAATCTTCCTCGCACTAGGCTCCTCCAACCCGGAGATAAGCATCTCTATGTATTCAGCTTTCAGTGCAATCCCGGTGCTATGTTTGTTGAAGTGTTTGCGCGTTCAATAGGAAATCCTGATGTTAGAATAGAATATGCAGATTTTGGGGATGAAGGATTCGGTTCCGTGACTTTCCAGCTACAAGAGCCGAAGCAAATCAGAATCAGGCTCGATTGGGGCATATATAGCATACAAACGTGCGAATTCGCGCTTTTCAACATCGACCTGGTCTAACCGAGGTCAGGCGGGTGGCAGAACTATCGGCATCAGGGAAGGAGGAAGTGGCATATTCCCCTAGCTCAACATTGCTGGAATCCCAAAGATGCCAAAGAAAACCCGTTTGGCAAACCACCAGTACACGACATAAGCTGGGAAAAGCCTTCATTAGTCGGATTTTGTCCGTTGGGCGAATATCGTTGGCCAGTGTATCGCGGAAAGCCACGGAAGGCGACATATATGATCTCAGAGAACAATGCTAGGGTATCTTATTTCCATATTTGCTAGGGAGAGCAATGCTGGTTCAATACGGTCATCATTGGGGTGTCAATAAGCCGACCTACCCAGGCCTATGGTTTTAGCGCTCAGAGAATCCTGTACCTTGAGCTCCGTCACCTGCTCTGCATGACAGCCACCACGTTTCCATGGACCTCCACGTGACCACCAACCTCGCACTCTTCAATACCCGTCTCAGTCCCACTCGCCATCCACTTATGAAGCAGGTCGTTGCTCTCTTTAGGCTTGATATCTTGGCTTGCCGTACCCACTGTAACGTGCGCTATCGCGTTCGCAGTCTCCCACCCTTCGTCAAGTAGCCGCGCTACAAAGCACATTACACGGTCGTCCCAAACAACACGCTCGAGACGTACTCTGCACTTTCCGATTGAAGGACCCGCTGACCCGGCAGTGAAATTCGGAGCCTTATTTGTGAGGGTATCTGCATGTAGAGAGGCAAGGTGATTCCAAAGCTCCGGGTGCGAGTCAATGGAGGCGCGGTGTATGAGCGTTACATGAAAGGCGGGCTGCAAACGGCGAGATTGTTGGAGATGGCGGTACATTCTTGCCTTCTCTGGGGGTAGGTTATTGAAGACCTTATCAAGGGCAGAGACGACCTCGGATGCAGGAAGTTTGATTGCAAAATATTCAAGTTTTGGGGGTTTGGGCTGGACTGGGCCATTTGGTTGCGACGCAGAGCCATTTTGCTTGATGGACTTGTCCTTTTTGTTGCTCTTAAAGCTGAGGTCGTGCTTAATGTCAGGTTTGTAGTCATTCAGGGCTGCTTCAATGGCTTTGTCGAGATCCTCTGAACTCGGCATAGCTTTGACAAGCCTTGGATAGAATGAGTGCAGAGACGAAACAACGCTCTCCAGATTTTGACGAGAAGAGGCTGTGACATCAAGATCTACGATCTCGTCAAAAGCGTCATCAGGCTCCGAATGTGGGTTGACAGGCTCGAACCGGTTCAAGAAACCATCCATAATTCCAATGATGTCCGATCTGGACTTGCTGCCGGCTTGGATGGTCTGGTGATTGTCGCCACGAGCAAATATCCTCTCCTGAGTGATCTGGCGTATTTCAGGCAGCATCTCTGATTTCGGGTCATGAACGTAATGTAAAGCAACGAATCGAGCGTCCGGAATGACAGCAAGCACATCGTCAATGATTTGTTTTCTCTCTCGCTTTTGATGATTGTTGCGATCTGCAATCATGGCCGGGTGCGCAGTCAATGCATTACAAACCTGTATAGTAAATTGCTTCGGTCTATTCTTCTGCGTGGTGATATTATCATTCTGGACGTGACCCCAATCAAAGAGCTTTGAGAGAGCAATAGCGAGCGTTGTCTTTCCGCAGCCAATGCTCGCGACCGGTAATAGAATAACATTCCTGGTGACAGCAGCTCCATCGTCATTGCCAGCCTCTTCTTCTTGACGGATAATATCATGACCTTTGAGTCCCCTCTCTTTCAAGAAGCCTTCACGCATAGCGATAATGCCGTGATTCATATTATACGCTTTCCCAAGAGACGGATTTTTTGCAAGTCGACGTCGAGCGTAGAGCAAGTACTCTTCCGTAATCTTCTTGTGCTTCTTATACTTAGGTGGCCTCCCGCTTATGATGGCCTTGGTACACTCACGCCACTGGCGGTACATCAGATATGGCTCTTCGAACTTGTACTTGAAGAACCAATCGTGATAGTCTCCACCTGTACCATGCTCCTTTCTCCGACATCTTATCACAAAACCCTCCGTGTCTCGACCATCATAAGAACCTGTCTCTGCACACTCATCTAGAAATCTTATCATTGAGTCAATATCATCTTTGAAAAGGTATTGCGCTTTCTTTAAACCCCATTCATCAGCGAACTCATGCACGAGCTTCCCCGGATATGTGGCAAACTCGGGAAGGTTGAGATTCATGCCGTGTAGGTAGAGACCCGCATCTTTCGGCTCGTATGCGAGCACATGCTCTTCAAAGGTGTCATCACACAGCTCGGCAACAGCAGTAACGTTGCGTCGCCTTAATTCTCGCGCAAGGTCTTTTCTTGTCCTGCCAATGGCATTCAGATGCTTGTCCACCCAACGCTCACCAGCTACCGCGTGACTGAGATTGGCGTTGTCTCGGGCTCCCGTTGAGTGCTTGCTGCATACCAAGAGATGGTCGCCCTCCAGCCCTGATATGAAGATAATGCATCCATTCTCTTTTACACTAAGCTCGTATGGGCCCAGTGTTTGTGTCTTAACGTTCTCCCATTGAGTTTCGTTCACTTCGCCAACATTGAAGAACTTGTCGTACCCACGTGCGGCAATTTCATGGACACCATCTTTCCTACGGTATGTGAATAGACCACGTGCATAAGTTGGGAGATCGCGACGCTTGTAGTCCCAATCCCTAAACTGCCATGAGTCTACGGTTATGCCGCCCGTGTTAGCCACTTCGTATGTGTGTTTCTTGCAGCTGACAGCTTTATTCCCGCCCCCATGCTTCTTTGTGTTGCTTTCCAGGCCTCTGATAAGGCTAGTAACCTGTGAGCTATCTTGAGGTGCATAAGGTATGGTCTTTCGAGAAGCCATCACGGATGCGTGCACCTGAGAGCTGGGTCCTAGATTCAATGTATTACGCAAGACCAATTGTGGTATCACTAATTTGAGACGGTAGACGTGGGGACGGAGGTGTGAAATACCATGGAGCATTTATAAGTCAGCGCTTGTGTAAGTATAACTCCTTCAACACCTCGCTCCTTCCATTAGAGTCATTCCGTGCGAGTCAATAAATATTCGTAGGAGGTAAGGCTGGACGTCATTCCGAAGTTTTCCCGACCCGGATTTCGACATTGTGAAAATCACAGCTCACTGTGAGCAAGAGTATACTTGGACCAAAGATGGCTACGCCAAATCCCTTGATACTCGTGGCTGAGAATAGTCCTCAGCTCCTTCCCCTACTTCGCTCCAACCCTTCCCTTGCGTCCTTACAAGACAAACATGGCTACTCACTACTTCACGCAGCTGCATCTTACAACCATCTCGACCTCCTCCGTGTACTAGTGAACGAGTTTCATGTCGATGTGGATATCAAAGATGAGGATGCTGAGACTCCACTATTCGTGGTTGAGACTGTTGAGGCTGCTCGTCTGCTCATTGATGAACTCGGCGCAGATCCTAAGATCAAGAGTAATGAGGGTATGACGGCAGAAGATAAGATTCGGGAGGAAGGGGATTTTACTACGATTGCAGATTTTTTGAAGGAGTCAAGGCTTCGAAGTGTTCCAGTTGCCGGTCATCGTCCACAGGAAAGTTTACCAGTCAGCGATGCGGACCGTCCACCACCGTTGCCTCCAAATATCAAGATGCACATGGGCACATTGGAGGAGGAAGGCAACCTTGGAGACGCGTCAGAGGCGGATCCGGAATTTCGTCGGAGGATCGAGGAGCTTGCCACCAAAGAAGACTTCAAAGGGGAAGAGGCGCAGAAGCAGTTGAAAGAGTTGATCACTGATGCCATTAGAGGCGCTGGGCAAGATGAGCGGGAGGTGAGACAGCGAACAGTATAACTACAGTCCTAAAGACTGCTGTCCCAGTACAGAAATTTATCTCGAAGACCTTTCTCGCTCTTGCGGCGAAGGATTGGACTCTATCCAAGGTCCATTCTAAAATTCGAGGCAGATACAGAGCGCACCGGGGGAATCATGCTTCGGCGCGCATCTTCTTGAAAAAGTCCATCACACCTGTGAAAACAACCAGCAATATACCACCGCCAGGACCTAATCTCAGTACCTTAGGCAAAAAACCTTTATACAGTGCACTAAATCCCTCCTCTTTCATCACGGTCCCCACGGCGGGCCATGCCCAATTATATTTAGGTACAGATCCGGCTATTTTAGGCGAGTTCTGTATCCTTGATTTGACGACATCCATAGGTGTGTTCAGAATGGTACCCACAGTTCCACCAGCGGCTCCAGCAATCAAATCGTTCCTGATTTGGCTCGATTTGTCCGTTGCTGCAGGCATTAATGCTTTGACCTGGAAGATGACTCCGAAGTATCCCGCATTCCACAAAATATGTCGCCAAAGCGTGCTCTCCAGGCCGTTATACAACGCCAAAGGGCCTTCAGCTTTCACCGTCTTGACCACACAGTCAATGAGCCCAGTGTACTTTCCTGCGGAGGCCCGATCCTGCATTCTTATTTTGACAAGCTCGAAAGGAACGACAACGAAGGCTTCTGTTGCACCGGCAGATGCACCGGTCAAGATGGATAACTGCTGGTTCATTTTGGGCATGCCGAATATTCCCCGATAGTATTTACCCCAGGCGTCATTGGCTGCGAATTTGGTAGCTCTGCATGCTCTATGAGTCGCTGTCGACTGTCATGGATCGACTAGAAGGTACTCACCTTTTGGGAGCTTCCATCAATATAGGTGCTGTTATTCCCCGGTATAACCGCGAAAACCCCTCGTTCTTGACAATCTTTGTGAAGCAATCGACCATGCCGTTGTAGCCTTCCCCTCCAACCCCCTTTCCTTGTTGTAATTGTCTGGTGTAATTTCAGCATAACCTCAATGTCTGCGAAGATATCCAGACTGACACTCGGGTTTTAACTACATCCAACGGGTACCTACAACCTAGTCAGCTTGCTAGATTGGTCACAAGCTGAGTGGGTCGCGCAATACATTACTAAGATCTGTCAGAAAGACGATAGTCAGCTAAGTCAATTCAACATGGTAAGGGGTAGAGATGCACCTCGGATACACCAGCTACAGCTCCCGCAGCGAACTGGTATATGAAGGGTAATGGCTTGTCTTGCGACATGATGGCTGGGGAGAGCGCTGTTGTTGAGGATGACTCTGGAGGTCAATTGCATCTACCAGTTCAGGGTCTGCCGTATTGGGAATTGAGAAGCAGAAGCAGCAAATTGAGGTAAGCGTAATGTACTCTACAAGACGAATGAGTTGCAGTTGCTTGCTTTTTCAGTTGGTTGAGGGCCCAGATCGGCCAAGCTTGTGGGGGTTTCTCCGTGTCACGTGCCGGGCACAACCTCGAAGTATCAAGCTTCAGGCACTTTCTCACCTGTGTTGTTATACAATAATTGCTTCACCGGTTCGTGTACTGTTGCATTGACCAATCTTCTGCATCCAAATGACAGACTATAGTATTGTAACATTGATGAGATCACCATCTCCCTCGGCTAGTGGAAGAGCATCCCCCCAATACATACTGACTCTGCGAGGCTTGAAGGCGATTGTTTTCCGCAATTTCCCGCAAGATTGCTCTTCTCTACTTTTCCTTTTGTCTTCTTCGCCTCTAGCTCAGTCTACCCACGGGTGGCTCGACTCGCTACGCCAAAACAGAGGAATTTGTGTCATACTTTATGTTCTCCGCAGCAAATAGTCTTGAAAATAAGGACACACCACTTACGATGACCAGCAAATAATCTCTGACGTGGGCACTCCCTCTAAGCTTCAATGGATAACTAACACCCGGAGACGTACGAGGCCAATGCTTCGGTATTCTACATGGACACGTGTTTTCGAAAAAGTGAGTGACAACAACATGCCCAGGCCGATGAACGTCAGTCTAGATATCGCAAAATACAACACAAACACAGCCATCAAAGAAGCACAAATTGAAAGGAATCAGCCGGAACCCTCTCGACCTCTATCGCCATGACTAGTACCAGAACTAAAACCTGCATCGAGGCAAGTATTACGGCGAGTTAAACACGACCACATCAACCCAATCCACTACACTTTCTCTCATTCAGCCTCCTTTTCATGCATGTCATGCTCAACCAATACAGCCTCAGAAAATAATATCCCTCGAAAATGACGTCATATCTATTTCCATAATTATCTGCTTCGAGCGTGCTGCTCCCTTATGATCGCCAAGCCATTTCCCTAATACAGAACCCCCGCGCGAGGCCTCCGCCTCATTCACCCCACCAAAACTTCCCTCAGCAGCGCCCGACCCCAATGTAAAAATAACGACAATAAACACGCTACTCGACCCCGCCATTGCGTTCGAAGAAATCGTGGCTGATTGTGTGTGCATCGACATAAAATACCTCACTGTCAATAAGAATAGACGATAGGTAGAACGATGAATATTAAATCAACGAAAACAGCACCTTGAGACAAGCACTTTCGACCCATCAAGCTACCAGTATACCCCAATACATCGAATCAACCAGCCAAAGCACTCCGTACTTCAAAACAAATCACACCAACAACTAACCCAAAAACCCACCACCTCCCTCTCCCCATCAAACCACCCCCCCAAACCCAAACCATGTCCTGTCACCTCCCCGACCATAACCACCTACCCCCACCCCACTCCCCACCCCTCCACCACCACCCCTCCACCTCCGCCTCCGAAACCCAAACCCAAGACACCACCCTC
>KI911123.1:725660-763973 GCA_000482085.2 Cladonia metacorallifera KoLRI002260
CCCCCCCCAAACAACCACCCCCCACCGCCCCGGCTCCTCCCTCATGACCGCCCCCCCCTCCTCTCTCGACCCCTCCACCGCCGCCCTCGTCGCCTGGGCCGCCGAAAAAGAGAAACAATATCCCGGCCAAGACGGTTCTTTCGCAGCAGGGTATGGGTCCACGACTATGGGGTGGGGGGCTGAGAGCTGGATATTGCCGCATAAAGGGGATACGCCGTTGCCGCCTGATCAGGGGAAGCCGGAGGTTGTTGGCGGCGGGGAAGGGGAGGAGGAGGGGGAGAAGAAGAAGGAGCGGAAGAGGAAGAGGTTGAGTGGGTTGTTTAAGAGGAAGGAGAGGAAGTAGGAGGGGAGATAGGAATGATTTGAGTGTGTTGTTTTGAACGGAGAAGTGGGGGAGGAGGTGGTGGTGGTGACGTCGGAAGTGGGCGTTTGATTGATTTGGTGGTTGGTGAGTGATGTATGAATATTATGAATGATGCTCTTTCACGCTTTGTTGAAGTCAAATTGAACTACATATACTTCTCTCTCAAGCACCAAATGCGCTGTCTCCAGTCCTCTGCTAACGTTTCAGCCTCTCGAGGTTTGGACTCTCGTCGTGAATGTTTCTGTCCTAAGACCACCGTTATTGAAATCAAGCACCGTATGTTCGTTCTTCAAATGCTGATCTAATGCATCTTGAGTCAAACGCACGCGAGACGAGCAATTCTCGACAGGGCAGGGAAATTTCCCAGCGGCATGCAACTTCACATGGTATAGCAGCAGGTTCCGCTGGTGCATATCTCTGCCGCAATGCCAGCACTCAAATCTCACGCCTCCTCTCTACTGGGTGACGTCTGCATGGTCCACACGCACATGAAAATCGAGTTCCACTTGAGATTTGCCCGTGTGGTAGTTGCATCCTTTGACAGGGCAGGTGAATTTTCCTGCTGCATGTAATTTCATGTGTCCGTTGAGGACCCATTGTTTGGTCACACTTTTACCGCATATAGGGCATTAAAACCTATCGTTATGGTTCGTAGCGACGACTTTGACAGTAGGGGTTGATGGAGGATGTTCCAAGTTACTCACACCTGATACAGAACCCTCATCACGGTTCCCAGCGACGGCGTCAACGGTGGGGATTGCTGGCAGGCTAGGTTCCAATTGCCTCTCACCCAATGCGAAAACCTCGTTTTGGTTCACAGTGACGGCGTCAACAAGTGGGGTTGATGGGGAATCAACCAAATGCCTTGTATTCAACGCAGAACCCTCGTTATGGCTCACAGCGCCGACGTCAACAGTGGCGAGATTAGGATCCAAGTGGCCTGTACCCAACGCAAAACCCTCGTGATGGCTCACAGCGCCGACGTCAACAGTAGGGTTTGTTGAAAAAAGCTTAGGGTCCAAGTAATTCATACCCGCCGGAAAATCCTCGTCATCGTCTACAGTGATGGCATTATGACTGGGACTTGACGGGGGCTCAGCTTCTGAATGCCTTGTACCCAACGCAACACCCTCGTTATGGCTCACAGCGCCGACGTCAACAGTAACGAGATTAGGATCCAAGGAGCCTATGCCCAACGCAAAACCTTCATTATGGTTCCCAGCGACGGCGTTACCAGTGGGAAGTAATGTGAGATCAGGAACACAGTACCTTATACCCGCCGCAAAAACCTCGTCATCGTCTCCAGCGATGGCGGGAGGACTGGGGCTGAACGGGGGATTAGGTTCCAAATAGCAGATATCCGACGAAGCAAGCCATCTCACTATCCTATCCTGATTGCCAACAGAACCGGCGGACGGAGGTCGAGCAGCAGCGACACTCGCCGCTTGCCAGGCTTCAATCTCATCATAAGGTCCCTCGCAATAATGTTGTATATGGATCTCCAGCTGAATAACAGTAGGAAACTTCTTTCCGCAGCCACTAGTGCAGGGAAATCCAGGGGGATAATCATCGTTGGGAAAAATTACGTCTGAAGTAGGAGCATTTTGTAAGGCAGGTGGTGGTGGGTCGCTCCTTCTCGATACGAGGAAATTAGTGTCTTTTTTTTAAATGGAGACTCACCTAAGTTGGCTTGAGTGAGCGTCGTTCTCTTGCGGGACTTTGGATTGTCGCTGACCTTGTAAGAAAGGGAAGGAGAAAGACATTGTAATAGTGAGGAGCAAAGAAGATACGGTGGAAAGTTGTAATGACAGATGATATGATTGTATGTTGGCAAATGAATGGGTTGCGTAAAGATGCGTTGGGACGTTGTGGAAGAGTTGGAGAACGACTGGGGCTTGGAGATGATTATGTGGGCGCTACGGGAAGAGTATAGCATAGACATGGAAGGAGCGCTCAGAGCCGCAATTGAGTAGCGTTACTTTGAATAGGAAGGAAAGAACGTGATTTGCATTGTGTAAAGCTTGACTGACACCAAATTGAAGACGCTACTATCCTATTCTACTTATGACGCAAAAACCCAACTCATTGACAATCTTATCCTTCACCTTTGATGAATAGTGCCAGCATGCCACGACATTACTTCACCTAAGTGTGACAATTCTTGACATGCGCTGCCAGCTTGTCTTTGCGGTAGCTGCCCTCATAATCACATCCAGCGATCGAGCACGTGTAGATCCGCGCCGCTGGTTGATGTTTCTTCGCATGACGGTTAAGGTCAGATGGCCTGGTGAATGACTTGCGGCAGGTCTTGCATGTTGAGCGAGTTTTCATGACACGCTGTCTGCCGGTATTGGCGCTGGGAGCCGTGAGATCGGTGCCAATGGCAACTGTAGGCTGCCAGGTCTCTGCCATAGCCTCCGTGCCCCCAGACGAATAAGTCATGTGGCTATTCCCTGCGTGAGGACTACTTGTGCTGCTGTAGCTATTTGAAATGGTGTCGAAGCTGTGATCCATAGCCACATGAGGAGCGTGGGGGCTTGAGAAGTCAGGGCTTAATAAGTCCCAAGGTCCGCCATCGGAGACGTAGGCAGCAGTGAGGCCACTGACACTAGGTGTTGTAGGGAAGTGGTTCGGAGTGACAACCCCATCGAACAGTACGAAGCTGTCGAGGTAAGGCGCACTTGGATAGAAGCTCTGATCGACGGAGTAGGCGGGAAGGCTTGCGTGGGCAACTTGATCGGGGAAGGTTCGTATTGCATTATTGATTGGATTATTGAACAGTCTTTGAATCCCCGTCAGTGAAAATTTGGTTTTTTTTTTACTCACCCAGGCACAGCGCCACTAGCGCTATGCAAGGGCCGCCCTTCCAGCCACCACTCCTCCTCTTCCTGCATAGGTAGGATCGGCGATTGTTGATTCATAGTTGAGTTCGGGCGCAGGCTGCAGGCGGTGATCAACTAGCGTGCATAAGGGCGCAGACGAGGCTGACGGATTTTAGCGAACAAATCAAATTGCACGAAACCGGCAAAAGTCGAGGCAGAAGAGTCAGAAAGTGGATGGGGGTCTGAGGGGTCCTTATAGAAGGGCCCTTGTCGATATGCAGCCGCATGCGGTGCCCGGAAGGGCGGCGTCAGGGTAGCTGTTCTTGTCTAAGTGTAGAATCGCTCTGAAGGGCAGCGTAAGGGTGCTGTTCTTGAACAAGAGTCGAACCGTCCCGAAGGGCGGCATAAGGGTAGCTGTGTTTGTCCAAGCGTAGTATCGCCCTGAAGGGTGGCATAAGGCTGGCAATCATTGCGCTTAATGTCATTTTGATGTTGCAATGCAGCCATTGAACCCTGCTCCGCTATGAGCAGACATGCAAGAAAGTAATCGAGATCCATTCGTGAATATCTTCTGGTAAGAATAACGTAACAGAAAAAGCCTAGCCCAAAATCAAGCCCTCCACCTTCTCCTGATGGCAATTCTTGAAATGCGCCTCCAACTTATCCTTCCTGTAGCTACCCTCGTACTCACATCCCTGAACCGAGCAATGATAGATGCGCATAGCAGGCTGGTGCTTCTTAGCATGACGTTCCATATCAGAGCGGCGAGAGAAGGTCTTGTTGCAGGTGGTACAGGCAGAGCGAGCCCGACCGACGACGTTGCTATGATATTTCGTCGTGTGCGGGATTGCGCGGCCGAGTTTTCTATTGCGGGTCATCTCCATGGCCGGAGCGACGGACTGGGCAATGCTTTGATGTTGGAACCCACGTGGGTTGATAGCCTCGTCCTCAGTGCTCCCAGCCATATGGTAAGCGGTAACGCGCTGATCACCGTGGACAAGGGCTACTTTTCCTTCGGAGGGTTTGGCAAAATGAGCCCCCATGTGGGCGTTGAAGGCGCCCAATAGTTCTTCGTCGAAGGACGAATCGCAGCCGGGGAATAGGCATATGTAAGCCTTGATGCTTTGTTGTCCGATTATTCCTCTAATAAGGGCTGTGTCAGCTCGTTAAAAAAAAAAAACCTACCCGGGCTCAGCTATGCCAGGATCATGCAAGCTGCCTGCATTCTGGTCAAAGCTGAGCGCGAGATTGGCTGCATGAGGATCCATTGCTGACAAGGGTGTCGTCCCCCTGTAAGAAGTGCAATCGAAGAGCGCTTAGGCTGCAAGCCGAGCGACGAATGAGAAAGTAAGAAATTTCCGAACTCAGCCGGGGTATTCAAAACCAGGACAAAAGGGCAGCGAAAGAACTTCAGTAATTTTGGGGGAATCGGGGGGTCTTATAGACGTCCCTGTGCCCAGAAAAGGGGCGCTTTGCGCCTTCAATTCGTGGCCGATGTTGTAGTAGCCTGACGTAAGTAACCTCACAGCACATATCGCACCATATTGGATTACATAGGGCATATAACTAGATCAATTAAGCTTGGTTATTATTTGGACAGTCGTGATAATATACACATGATTGCTGTCTGCATGTGGGAGAGCTGTACAGTACTCATATTGCAAATCGTCTAACGGTCTCGTTTCCTATTCATAGGGTCCAACTCAACAATGAGCAGCGGGTCATCTGCGATGGCTTCACAACGCAATAGCTGCTCCCAGAAGCCCGACGGCGCCAGCCAAACCAGCAGCAATTGCGCCTGTTGGCCTGGCGGCACCTGCTTTCGAGCTTGTAGTCGATGTCGATGGGCTAGAAACATGTGTGACGCTATACGCTGCTGCGCTAAGAGTCGAAGCGGAATAGGCACTCTCCGAAGAGGCACTTGCGTCCATCGTAGTCATTGTAGACGTGCCAGAGCTGCCACCCGTCGCGGCTGTTGTACCAGAAACAGCAGGGGATCCTGATGCAGCCGATGGTCCTGTTGTACCCGAGGAGCCCGAGGCCTCCAATGGACGGATTCCAGTTGCAGTACCCCCAGCAATAGCCTCACTCGCAGCACTTTGGGTGACAGCTTGTATCGCGCTAGCCGCTGTTGCTAAGCCGCCGAAGCCTGAATATGTGTGCAGATAGCTCTTGACATCTGTGGGAAGTCCATTAAACCAGCTGGGACTGTTACCAGCTGCGAAAGCGCTTTCAAACGAATTGGCATAGGAAGGGTTGTTGACAATTGAGGAGACGAAGCCGGAGGGTGCGGCTGTGAGCAGTACAGCGAGGACAGAGGATGTAGGGAGGGCGGAGGCGAGAGAGTTGGCCACCGGGCCAAGCTCAAGAAGGACAGCAGGATCAGTAGGGAGGGCTGTTATGCCAGCTAATGACGCGCTATGTGGCGAGTTAGCATTCAATCGAAATTGTCGAAGCTGTAAGAGTGTCCATTGGGGATAGCTCGATCATGAACTTACAGCTGAAGCAATTGTGAGACATCAGCTTGTCGCTTCTTGATCTCTATTACGTGTCTCTCTTCCACGTATTCTGGGACAGTCCAAGCTAACGAAGGTAACACTAGAGCGAAAAGTGCCAGACCGATTGCGTACATGGTGACTAGAGCAACAACAGAATCTCGAAAAGTAATGATGAATCGCAGCAAATGGTTATCACGGCTTAGATAGATGCAAATAGGGAGTGTATGTACAGGAGAAAAAGGAAAGAGAGAGTAAAGGCTACTGGGTGTTCTTAAACCAGCATGCGGGAGATGATGCTTGTGTTTCCAAGTTTTGGGCTTGTTGCGATTGCCGTTGCAGATCTTGGCACACAGCCACACCTTGGCGCGGCGGCTGCGTGGCTAAATCCTCGCTTATAACTGCGATGTAGATCCCACTCATATGAGCCTCTGTCTAATCTGATAGATGAAGCCTTACAGCGATGTGCAAACGGACAAAATCTCGGTAATTGGCAGTGAGGAGTCTGGGCTGAGATCCCACAGAGATGTCCTCCTTAGGAAGGACCTCCGGCTGTTCATCGGCGAATCGGTTAATGAGCTGTCAAGTGACGTACCTTTGACGTCTACTAAAAGTTACTTTGAAAGCAATGATATGCTGCTTTTTGCCGTTTAGCAGTATTCAACGGTTATATATGAATCGTACCACCCTCTTCACCTCCTATCAATGTTTTTACGTACGTCAAGAATAGCCTCCTCCAGACTCAACCAATTGTCTACTCAAGTCGCACCTCGAACAAGAACAATGGCAACACTCCACACGAAGCTTCCTCTCAACACAGGCGCCAAAATCCCAGCTGTAGGCTTTGGGACCTGGCAAGATGCAGATGCACAAGAAGCAGCTGTCGCTGAGGCTCTAAAAGCCGGATACCGCCACATCGACACAGCTCGAATGTTCATCTCTCATCCCTCATCCTTCCTCCACACATCCTACTAACAACCCTCCCAGCTACGGCACCGAACCCGCCGTAGGCAAAGCCATCAAAAAAAGTGGCATCCCCCGCTCCGAAATCTTCATCACCACCAAACTCTGGAACAACTCCCACCACCCCTCCGACGTCGCCCCCGCCCTCGACGCCTCCCTCAAAGACCTCGACACCGACTACCTAGACCTCTACCTCATGCACTGGCCCTCCCCCTTTGCCCGCTCCTCCACCCTCATCCCCAAAGACTCCGCCGGCAAAATCCAAACCGGCGACACCGACTACCTCGAAACCTGGCGCGCCATGGAGAGCCTGCTTAAAACCGGAAAAACAAAAGCGATCGGCATCTCCAATTTCTCAAAAGCAGAACTCGAGCGCCTCCTCGCAAACTGCAGTGTCGTTCCCGCAGCCCACCAACTCGAACTCCACCCCTGGCTGCAACAGCGCGAATTCGTCGCATTCAATAAAAGCAAAGGAATACATATCCAGCAATACTCCCCCTTCGGCAACCAAAACGCCATCTACAGCTCCGGCAAAGACATGGGAAAACTCATCGACGACCCCGTCATCCAGGAAATCGGTAAGAAATATAACAAAAACGGCGCACAAGTAGCCTTAGCGTGGGGGATCCAGAATGGGCATTCGGTGCTACCGAAGAGTAAGACGCCGGAACGGATAAGGAGTAATTTGGAAGGGGATTTTAAGCTTGAGAGAGAGGATTTGGAGAAGTTGGAGGGGATTGATAGGGGGGTGAGGTTTAATGATCCGAGTGAGAGCTTTGGGTGGACGTTTTATAAGGATTTGGAGGGGAAGAAGTGAGAACTTATTGTTGGATGGGGTGATGATGATGATGGATTGGTGGCATTTTGGATTGCATTATATCCACCAAAAGTAAACATGTAACAATAGAGTCTAGAATATACTCGTTCGCTACCGCACAAGTTCCATCTCCTCTCCCCCAAATTTCTCTTGCTCCCCCAAAGGCAACACCCATCCTTTTGTTCTTTGCTAAGATAGAGATGGAGAATGAGGAGGTGGAGTTGAGAGGTGTAATTTTGGGGGAAGGGGGGACAGGAGGGGTTGAGGGGCGGAAGGTGGGCATTCCATCCTTAAAGGGTATTCGATAGCATCTCAGTATCCGCGCAATCTTTCTTTCTTGCTAAGATAGAGACTGAGAATGAGGAGTTGTGAGATAGTCTTGGGGTGGGGGGGGCGGCGTGAGGGTGAGGTAGAGCAGTGGAGTGGGGAGGGGGTTTCGGGGGATGGGATGGGATGGGATGGAAATGGGGGTAGATGGAGAGAAAACGGGGGTATATGTGTGCGAAAGGTGGAGAGGGAGATGTTGTGTTTGTGTATGTTATGTGCATGACGAGGCTATGTGTGAGTATGTGTGGGACACGGGTTAGATAATTTTATTAGCCAAACCACCAGAGTGTGATGATATATAAGAGTATATAAGAGAACTTTGCGAAGAGGGGGAGGGACGGCGGGGAAGAGCTGTTTGAAACTTGGAGTGTAAAGTATGGCTTGGTAAAGGCTAGCATAGTAGTGGAGTACCTTTACATAAGGTAGCTAGCATGACAATCTCGAAGACCAACAGTGAGCTTGGGGTCTCTTGAGGAACACAACAACCACCACCACCATCCTTTCCCCCCATATCCTGGCAGAAAATCCATACTGCTGCTTCAAACCGCAATTGGACGAACACGCACAGATTCCAAGTGACCGGTTGTTCTAAGCAAGCTTGATAATGAAAGATCAACATTCATATCCCAGTGAAAATCCTATTCTAACCCAGCAAAGACACCGCACCTCCCATAAAAGATCAGTAGCTAGATAAGAGTAGCTTGAAAGAATCGAATATTAGAGTGGGTAGCCTGAAGAAGCCATAAATCCTACAAGGAAAACGGAGAACGCCTGCATGAGAGAAAGCTCACAGAGCCACGAAGATCCTCCAGGAAAACTACCGCCCTCAAATAAATCGCTACAACGCTGTATGTCTCCCATGTGTTGTGTATGTGTGTGCGAGGGTGAGAGTGATCAAGCAAAGAACCCGAAGCGCCATGTTGTATGCTGCCAAGTCGATGAAATAACGATGGTGGTATATGAAATTCATTCAACCTCCCTGGCGGCACCGAAACTCCTCTGCGTCGACAACGCTCGCCGCGCGTATGCAATGTACTAGGAAACATACGCTAAATGAAATGCCTGCCGCTGTATTCGAAGAAATGATCGCGAGAGAAAGCGCTTATGCTGTTTTCACAAGTTTGAGGTTAGCCCAGGAGTACTCCAAAAGGGCCAAGGATGTATCGTACGGGATGCCATTCCATCATGCAACGTCAGTGGGTTATTGCATATCCATTCCGTACTCGTCTTCCTCCTTGAAGCCCTGATTCCAGTAATGCTGATGACCATGGTTGCTGCCACCCGATTGCTGGTCGGGTGACAAGCTCTGTGGGCTCATAGTGCCCATATTTGCTTCGTTGAGAGGTTCCCCGGACGCGGTCGTGTGATGAGGCACCCTGAGCCCTGTTCCAGGCGCCCGGGTATATTGGAATGTGTTAGCATCGTTGTCTTGCATCGCGTTCAAGACCTCGGTACGCATTCGCTTCTCCTCTTCTGTTTGCTCAAAGGGAAAGGTGCCACCTAGATTGGTGATGTACTCTGCGAGTTCAGCCTCCTGTTGATATTTGATGTGCAAGGCCCACATGAGATCCCGAGTCCAACTAACCGCGCCGTTAAGTATGTCGCCCTTGTTTGGCCCCTTGTCCTTCTCCTCGGGAGGTATCCCCATGCTGATGCTACCAGCGCCGGTCGCCCGTCTGCCACCTCCTGCCAGCAAGGAAGTGGCTTGCTCCGGGCTCCTACCGGTAGCAGCGAGAGTGGGGGAAAGAGGTGAATTATTGAGGATGTGCTTACGCACTTTCTCATCTTCCAGGCGATGCATAGGAACGAGATGCGAAAGCTCTTGGATTTTCTCATTGATGTTATCACGGCGACGACGCTCTACCATATTGTGGGATTCTCGACGGCGGCGACGTTTGGCTTCCTGACTTTGATATGCCGGCACCGGGTGATGGCTGGTCTCCACCTTAGCGGGCAGCGAAGCATGTTTGCCAGACTTCAGAATATCTGAGATCTGGGCATGGCTGACGGGATGATTCGGAGATGCTAAGGGTGAATCGAGGTATCCAGCACTACCGGGAGTATCCCCATATTGACCCTTCTGGTGCGCACGGTTACTCGCAAAATTGGCGTGGATGGGTTGTGATGGGAGGCTGCCGGACTCTGGAGTACCCAGGTGCAGTGCCCCCAAGCCAGGCGTCTTTGGAGTCATAGGGCTCCTCGAATCTGACTGTTGCCGCTCCATCGTCGGTGCCATATAGGATCCAGACCGACCATGGCTGTAACTATTTTGCGTGTTGAGTGGATTAGGGCGCATCTGCTGCGACTGGTGCATCTGCGCAAGCTGAGCGTAGTTGAAGTGAGTGTGCGTGAAAGGACTCTGAATGGGAGCACCATCTGGGGTGCTAGAGTACATCTGATTCACAGACGTCTGGCCGTTCGCGGCTGGCTGGTTTTGATTTGCATAGTAGTTCTGGCCACCACCTTGGTGTGCGAACCCTTGTTGGCCATTCTGGAAATTATGTTGGTTTGAAGAGTCGTTCAAGTCGAGGTCGAGGAGTTCGTCGTCGTTGATGCCTGAATGCCCATAGTTGAAACTACCAGACATATTTTGCTGGGTGCCTGAGCTGAAATGACCATAGCTGCCATTGGGCATCGAAAGGTCCGAGGGGTCCACGTTGCCCCCTGAGACCTGACCAAATTGATGTCCGTTCGACATAATGGGAGTGCGATTACTCGGTGGAAATTGGTAAGCGTTGAAGGAAAACTCCTCTGGTTCGTCCTTGATGAAAGGGCTGGAATTTCCCGTATGGTCCATACCACTGTTGAAGAAATCTAAACCGTCATCCAAGGTCGGGTCCGAGTGAACTTCGTAGTTGCTCTTCTCTTTTATAGTCATTGGAAGAGAGTAATTTTGTTCGAAGCTATTCTCGGCTGCGCAAAGAGTAATGTCAGTAGATGCCAATTGAGTTTCGCCTCCAATGCATTAGCCAACTCTTTCTCGAAGGAAAGCGTGCAGAATAATCTAAGCACATGCTCAAGATGCTGAAAGTCACTTACGAGTTACTGGCATGACAATGTCTTGATGAAAACGATTGGGTTAGGTGGTGTAAGTGTTGAGCAAAAATCTTCTGTGGAGGATGTAGCTACCCCGAAACAGGCCAACAAAAGAGGCTGTGAGGTATTTTGTAAAGATGATGAAATCAAAATATAGAACCTCTTGAAGAAGCGTATTAGTATTTAGCTCATAACAATGCAACTTGCAGCATCCATGTGTGCTTGATGCGGCAAGGTCGTGGAACAGGACGTACCAGAAAGTTGCTTAACAACTCGTCGTAGCGGACGCCGAAGGCTCGTTAATGGACCAATGAATGTCTGGAATCGCCTCAAGGCACTAATGCGATACGAGACAGTGTCTCGTTTCGTTCTCGGTCGTTGTCTTGATGGCTAATGCTCCGATGGCCGTCCGTTTCGGAAGCCTTATGTCGGAATCCTGGGCAATCTGAATCTTTGTGTCAGCGAGAACATTTGGAACTGGCTGTGAAAGGCAATGCGATGAGTAGCGCATATGTGCGTACGACAATAGACAACCGGATAAGCGAATACGCGGAGTAAGCATGGAACTAGGCTACATTCACTTTGCAGCGGGGCATGATGAGAGCCGTGCAAAGACCCAGTAATGGCATGTAGCGATTGCAACAGACTGCCCCACTCGCTCGGGCCCATCCAGCTTACTGTGCCCAGCAGTAAGGTATGACTGACGATAGGACAACAGTGGGTATGGAGAATTGTAGTGAAGCTGTCAAACGGACGGGAAACGGCTTACCAGCTCGGATACCCGCGGCTGACGTTGAGTCACCTAATACAATTGAGAATTGTTTGGGTACAAAGGTATATTATGAGGCTCGATGAGCTCTTTCGGAGGGTGGCAGCGGGCGGCGTCGTAGATCGGAGGTGGCAGTGGAGTCCTTCACTGGCCCGCCAGGCAGTGCTTCTCGGTGATGGAGGGGTTGGTTGTGTGTTACCCCCCGAGCGTCGTCAAGAGCTCGGTGGGAGATGAGGTTAATGTTGAGCGGCGACGATGAGAGCCGCAGGGTGTCGGTGTCAAAGGGGGAAAAAGGAATAGCGGTGTCGAGGCGTGAGGTGGGAAGGGAGGGAGATGATTCGTTGGCGGTGTATCCAAGATAATTCGCTTGGCCCGTCGCCGTCGGATGGATCCGCGCTAGACCCAAATGTACGATGACGCGGAATATCACTGGAATGCGTGGGGCAGTCGTTCACTCTCATGCAATAACCAGCTCAACAGCGATGGAGCGAAGATAGCAGAGGTGGTTAATGCGTTGAAAGGAAGGAAGACGAGGTATGATTGATGAAAGTGAAGGGCAGAATTAGGCTAAGCCCGATTTGCGCGGGCTCGTAAGGCTTCGGGCGCGCACTGAGGTTCCTTTGATGGTGGTCGGACTAATTGGTGGGATCGATAGTCCGGTACTTGGTGCTTGGATTGCTTCCTCCCACAGATTCGAGGATGATCAAGATGAAAGTATAGAGGTACTCTGTGCGCGATCAGACGTTGGCGTTTTTGCTATATACGGGAGCTCATGTGGAATGATGGAAAGCGCACGGCAGCAACTGCAGGGCCAAGAGGTTATATGTGGTCGTCTGGTGCAGGGAGAGATCAAGAGCTTGTTCCATGGATCAAATGGCCATGAAGCAGCTGCCATTCGTTGATCATCCGCGGTCTCAGTGGTCTCAGTCCAAGAAGTGCTTTACGAGTTCAACGCCACACCCATTCCGTATGGGACTTGGGATCTATATGATCTATGACCACTTTTGACCACCCAAGACGGTGGGCGTCTGACCAATGTGAGTCATGGAAATCGTCTAGGCAGGCATAGGATGGGGTTTAACTACCACACGGAAGGCCGCATGCGAAACGGTGTTGGGAAGATGTCTAGGAAATTGGGAATTTTGTCTATACGGTATACGGTTCACAGTCGCCTAAGCAGGACGCACAAATAATAATTAGCCTTTTGGCCTTTTGGGTTGTCGGCGTTCAGAGAGAAAAGAGGGTGGTGTGTGGCGGTGATGGCTGCTGATGCGTTGCGCTATTCCTCTTTTAGTTAAACCAAAGCAGAGAAAGCTCGGACCATTGGGCGGAAGATTGCCAGTTGATCATCTATCAAGGCGTCAGTCTATTCACACTGCCCACTCTTTGCCCACTCGCCCAACTTGCCCTCTTCCATCGTGCGCTTTAGCAGCATCTTCACCATATTCCTCACAAAGAAGAGGGTGTCCTGAAAATTATCTGGTAGCACGTACGACCTTGGTTCTACTTGCCTTCTTACCACTGAATCAGCACAGAAGTCCTCCCGACGGGCCAATCACTATCCGATAGACAGCCACCCACCCTCCTTCCATCTTAGCTCTTTCGAGCTATCTGGGACCCCTCTTTCGTCTTGAAACTAGCGACTCAAAGACGACAGAAGAGACAGCCAAACACCCCCCCCCCTCCCACTCTTGCTCTCAACCCCCCCCTACGTCGACTGCTTCTGGGTCTATCGAAGATCAGGCCTGCCCGTCACAAGCCGCCATATTGCGCTAGAAGGTCTTGACCCTATTAGACCTCCCTCGAGTCTCACACCGCCTTGTGGTTGGACCTCTTCAACGCCCTCCGCTCTGTCGCTCTCTGGTGGCTCTGTTCCCTGTATACCTAATCATCGTGGACCATCTCCTAAAGATCGTAGAGGTTACTACCCCACAGGTCGATCACCTGCTACAGCTGCACGAAATCTTCCGTTCCCGCCGTACGTTACCTCCCTCGTCCTACTGCACCTGCACGTTGCCGAATAGTGCTATCAGCCATAGTGTTGCCGATCCTTCGGGCTTTACTTACGCACCACCTCTCATCAGTCTAAGGGTCATACACCTAGCCATACCCTTCTATATTCTTCCTCTATCCACAAGCTTTTACTGGTGCATTTATACTGCAGGGAAGCAGGGAAGCTCGGTAGAGGCGGCTACCGAAAGCATCCCACGCAGATCATACGAGCTAATATGGCTTCTACATCCTTTCGAGATTCCTTGAATTCTATGGGCTGGTCTCGACGAGACCCAGACATCCCAGCCAACACCACTTCATCGCCTCTGTTGTCTAGGCTTCAGTCTCTCAATCCTTTCAGCAGTGGAGGCTATGTTAGGCTTCCGACACACAACGAAGGGCCTGGAGCACCATTACCTGCTCCAAGCCGGAGAGAAGAGGAGGAAGGTTTCTTTGCCTGTACGTCTACAGACCATCTTTGCAGTCTAACCATAGCGCTTGTGATAAGACCATAGTTCCTGCACAGCCGTTGTCGTCACATGCATAAGATCATGCACTCTTCCACTCATTCATCAATTCAGTAATGTTCTAGTGGCAGATCTATACTGACACTCCCTTCTCTGCATTAGTGAGTCGTTGGGATCGACTGTTGATCTTTGGGGCGTGTAATCTGGCTGCCTTGGCTTGCTTTGTTCTATGTTTTGCCTTGTTCCCAATATTGTGGCCGGTGCCACGAAAGTTTGCCATCTTGTTGGTATACCCAGATCTTTTTTTCTTTTCGCCACTCCACCACCCCCAGTCTTTCCGAGTAGCTAAGTGTCACTTCCGCCACTGTCCCACACGTACACCTGCGACATAGTGTCGGGCGCGTGAGGTGAAACTCGGGAACAGGCAGCCGATTGCCCCATCATTGTTTCGACTGCCTGCTTCTGGTTTCACACATCCTTCACATGCTGCCTATTCACTCATCGAATACGAGTTTTTGGCTTGCGCTGACATCATTGATAGATGGTCCTTTGGGTCCGTACTATTTTTGGCCTCGTGGGCAGTCCTCATGGGCCCAGTAACATACGCAAAACACCTTATCTCCGGACCTCGACTACCTTTCTCAGCAGCATACTTTGGTTCGATCGGCTTAACACTCTTCTTTGCCATCAAAGTACGTTTTCTATCAACCCTCCATTACGTTCATGGAGGTCGAACTTGTTTCGCGGCGCCATTTTACCCACATACCCCTCCCAAAAATTTATTGGGAATAGCCTGCTGACCTCGTGTTCACATGACAGCTTCACAGCACCATTTTGACCCTAATATCTACCATTATACAGCTAGTGTCACTTGTATGGTACATGGTCAGCTATTTTCCCATGGGAGGCACAGGTCTTCGTTTCGCAGCCAGATTTGGCACCAACAGAGTAGCAGCTTGGATGTCAGATTAAACCATCCAAGCTATCCTAAGAGCAATGTACCAATATTGACAGCTTCCCCAATAAGCATGAGCTCCGTGCACAAACAGAAAGAACCCTCACTGAATGAATTAAGCCAAGTAAATTCGCATGCGCTAATCTTGTCGTTGCAGGAACATCGCTGCAGACTATGTGAACGTCGGCTAGAAAAGCCATTACCCTGGGTCTACAATGAGTTCTGCGTCGCGCGTCAACCACTCCCATGCAGGATTACTCATAGTGCCTCATGCACATCGCTTAAACGAAGTTTGGTCGAGAGTGATTGAGCATTGATCCGCAGGGTTCGGTTGGCTGATCAGCACTATATCATCTCAGCATTTACTCAGCTATTCTAATATCTAGCAACATGGACACATTTGATGAACCTATCAAATATTTGCGTCAAGACACGATCTCAAACATCGATCATGAATTTGCGAATCGGAGAATAACGTTCCTTCGACACAGATGCTTCCTATTTAGCTTAACGGCGTGCGCGATGCGCTCCAAGCATTTCCTTGCCCCCACAACCCCACGACTCCACCCCTCTCTATCTCTAAACCATGCTTACAAGCCGCGGACATCTCTCCGCGCTATCTTTATGATCTAATTCACAGGCTGCTCAAGGACACGGGCACATGATCTCGATTTCACCCTCGACCTCAACAATTTCGTTGCGTATCCTCGTTGGACCCTACTCCCTGTTTGGCGGTTCATCTTGTAGAGAGGAACACCACCTCCTCCAGCGAACCCTTACGATGGTGCTCCTCTCTACATGCATGCCTCCCAACGCATCCTTTCCCCCAATGTCCTGCCTCATACGCCTCCCCCAGTTATCGATCTCTTACAATCAGTCCCTAAAGCTTTCATCTACCATCAGAACCACCCCCTGCCTTCTTGACCGTCTCTCTACAAGCACTTACCACCAACAGCTTAACCTACGACCACGCGATCTTCCTCAAGCCAGAGGCTGCAAAAAGAGTCATTCTTACCCAAGTATCGCATTACTTCCATCCCAAAAGAAAATCCTGCAACACATCATTCTCTCGCCTGGACAGCACATAGAACTAGGAATGCTTCAATCCATCTTCAAATTGGGAATTTTGTACCTGCTTGTTCTTGGAAAACATCTGTGCTCGCAGAGAACTGCTTAAATCACATCCATCGATCCAGACGAACAAGCCCCCAGAATTCCCCATCCCTACTCTTCTCCATCCACGCCCATCTAACATCTCCATATCTCACTCCCCCCATTCCCTGGCATCACCATGTTTTCAAGCAACCAATCCCTCATGCCTGCTGACAGTTACCTACTCACCTTCCCACCTAACAACTAGATACAGCATATATACAGGCACCTATCCCTTATCTACTCCATTTCCCATACTCACTACGTAGCTGAACGCATGGACAAGACCTACCCACGGGGTACGAATCTCACAGACGCGAGTTCTATGGGAGGCCTACTTACGAGATACGAATCTCACGGCGCAAGTTCTATGGAAAGTCCCCTAGCTACCTTCGAGATAAAAGCTCACTAAGACTTGTGCGAAGGCCGTGCAGGATACATGGGTGATGTTTATGGTAGGTGGTCAGGCTATGGTCTATCCTGGCGGATGATGCGTGGCGTTGCGGGTGGAACTTCAAGAGTGGAGGAAGGGGGTATGTGGGGAGGCGGAGGTGGGAAGTCAGTGGGCTGATTGTATGGGCAAGAAGGAATGGATATGTTTCGTTGTTCTGCTTTGCTTTGCTCAGATCCCCCGAGGGCAGGAGAAAATTATAAGAGGGTTGATAGGGTGATGATGTGAAGCAGCATCCCTGTTCACTCACGTGCAATTAATACGAAGATACATCCATAGATAGATTGACAGCTATATGACTAGTAGCGAATGTTATCTACAACAAATATGCAATACTAATTGCGTGAAGCATGCGACAATCCTGGATGACCAAAAAACTTGCGAGTCTGTCTGCCAATTTGTATCCCTAACAGTGAAATTCATTTACATCCCCCTGCCACTATCCCCATACCCATCCCCAAAACCTTACTATCTCCTTACATCCTCACACTCCCTTAAAAACCTATATATCCCCTCCATGCCCTCATACTCCTCACTCCTCCTACTATACGCCTCATGCGACGACGGTGGCGCTCGCAGCGGAGACGATAGAAAAGGACCATCAGGATCAAAATCGCTATCGCGCAACGTCTCGTATCCGGATGGCGAGCGAGAATAAAGCGGTGGTGATTTCAGCGTTGCGAAGTCGTCGTCGATGATGAAGCTGGTATTGTCTTGTAGGGAGGAGGGATGGGTGGAGGGTGAGAGCATCATGTGGCGCCAGTCGAGTTGGTCTTGGTCTTGCTGCACTGCTGGCTTTTCGATCATGCGCGGGTTGTTGTTATTGTTGTGGAAGGCGAAGTAGCGCGCCGCATCATCATCCTTCTCATCTTCGCTCATGGCTGAAGGAGAGTTTGATGGTGCGAAGGGGAATAGCAGCGCCATTTCTACGTCCTTGTTGCTTTTTTCGTTCCATGCTTCGTCTTCAACGATGATGCCTCTTCGTACGCCGACTTCGTCGCAGAGGCGGGAAATGATGTCGGCGTCACAGCCGGGGAAACGGACGGTTAGGACGGGACCGGAGGGTGTGGCGGTGAGGGAGATGGGGAGGTCGCCGAAGAGGGAGAGGCGTTGGAGATCGGTGAGGATGACGGAGAGATCTTTGAGGGCGCGGGCGAAGTCGATGGATAGGTTGTCGAGGAGGCCGAGGGTATTGAGAGTGGTGGTAGAGTCTTGAGCGGAAGTTGAGAAGCAAGGAGAAAGAGCAGTAATGGTAGGGCTGAGTCTGAAGTTGAGGTTTGTGCCCTTTGAGATTGGGTTTTCCCATTTCTGGTAGACTGCGTCTTCCGTCTGGGTTACGGATCTGAAGCGTTTCTCGCCGGTGATAGGGTCGATGCCATCGTATCTTGCCTTGCCACCTCCAACGAAGAAAGCTCGGATGCCGGCACTGACGTTCTGAACGACTTGTGCTTGGCAGCCTGATGTATGGCTAAAGTGTCTGGCTTTGCCTGCTCCACCTAGACTGTAGCCGCCAGCGGAGCGGGGTAAAGCACCACCGGTAAGGTTGGGGCGAAGGGTGGATGCGAACGGTGCAGCCCCGCGTTGTGAGATGGCTCTACTGACTTTTGAGACAGGGAATTTGGAACGGTCATAACGGACGCCGGCGTTGGGTTTAACGGAAGACGAGAAGGCTCGGGCGGTGGTGGAGGAAAAGTAGCGGTTGTTTTGGGAGCGAGACTGTTTCAGGTAGGCAAGGGGGTGTAGAGGTTGGTTTTGAGCGTAGACACGGATAGGCTGGAGAGAGGCACCTGATGCTGTCGTTGATTGCGTTGATGGAAGGAGTCTGGAGCGGATGATGGACGTGGTCTTGTCGATGCCAAACCTACGGGTACAGTGTTACTGCGATAGTATGGCATGAAGAATGTGGATTGTGTCTTACCTGACCATCTTGATCATCTGCGGCAGCAAATGGTGCCCGCTAGAGGGCGCCATCTTGTTGTACGTTCAGGTGTGAGGGTTGTAGGGAATATGAGGGGAAGGGGAGTCAATGAATGGCGTAGATAGCACCGCCACACTCGACGATCAGCCTAACCTTTTACAGTATAGTCAAGCTTTCGGCTCTCGATTCACCCTTACGGATCCTAGACAACGGCATGGTCATGTTCTTTGTGCAAGAATACAGTTATTTTGATTTATGTTTTGAAGTCTATCAAAGGCGACTCGATCGCCGAAAGCCTTAGCCAATATCATCGTCAATACGTGAGGTACAGATGCTGAAGTGAAGCATTTTTTGATGGAAGGGCTTTTTGTGCAAGTGTAGTAGATCAAGAACTTTGTCCTTCGGAAACAGCAAGATAACCAGACATGGGACATTGAAATTGGACATGGTAGCGAGATCATCTTGAGTGTCCACGGTCCGTAGTCCAAGGTAGCAAGAGTGTCGTTGGGACGCTCGAGCGTAGAATAGAGGGAAAATCTGTATCGAACATCGCTGAATGATGTTCTAAAGCCATGCATAATGACGCTCCAAGACGCCGAAATGCCATGCACGTGCCAGCCATTTTGGTCCAGTAGAGAGTGAAGAAAAATGAAATATGGAACCTGGGCCGTCCGTGGATAGCGTGCAATGGTGCTGTGGTGTGTATGTACTCGGACGATTCCCGCCATGGATGGTAATTTACAGAATTATTAGAAAGAAGTAAGCTCAGTGCTCGAGCTCGGCTTTAAGATCCGCGTCGATGAATTTAGTAAGCTTATGGCGATTCTTCATGTTGAAAGCTCCATCTCTCCACTTTGCTCTCAACTTGGCGAAGGCTGGTCTCTCTGCTTCCGACCTCTCGTCTTTGACAACGGTGACGAAATCATGAGCGATGTTGTCATCCGCGACGGTCTTCTGGCCAAGAATTGACTCGTAGTAATACTGTAACAGACTCTGCATTCCGATTGTCGACCCACGCTGCGCAACGTCTTCCAATGCCAATTGTCGGAATTCTCCATACATACGAGCGTTGAAGTTGCGAACTAAGAAATGTGACCAAAATTGGTAGAGATTGTGCATGTCGTGATTGTCTTTATCCGCGGAAGACTGCTCACGTTGCTTCAGGGCATCGCGCCGGAATTCGTGATAGGACATGAACACACACTCAGTCGGCAGGGTATCTAGCGGATTAAAAGGAGTCTGTCTATCTTTGATCCACATGACTGGAGGTGAAACATTGCTATCGAGCTGCCGACCAGGACCAGGTGATCCAACAGAATATGGACTTCGAGACCGTTGCGTCCTATTGATATCAACGCTATTGGAACCTTAGCCCTGATGATGAATTCAAATAACATCAATGTAGCCTCACCTCCCGGATCCATCTCCGTTGACAACGGGCCTTGATTGATGTTCCGCATATTTATTGAGTTCCTCATTGATTGACCTGCCGTCGATCGAGCCATTCGAGAATGTTCGCGAAGAAGTCGAATGAAAAGGTGGAATTGTGGACGCTGCAGGATACCCTGGCGTTCGGACCAGTATGTTGAGCTGGTCTGCCTGCGCATCTGTAAAGACGCTAGTCCCCTGGGGGTTCGGCTCTGGCGTTGAAACACTACCGAGACCTGAGCGCACTGAAGGAGAAAACTCCGATACTGCTGCCGAGAGCGGTGGCTGTGTAACGGAAGAATCAACAGTATTCAAGCCAGCACTAGCAACGCCCGGACCAAATGAAGTTTCACCCCCATTAAAGGTCTGGTACTGAGATTGGTCAACTGGTATACCATTCGAATTTGCGTGGGATGAAATGGCTTGGCGATCATCACTAGCGTAAGGAGCGTCGAAATTATAATATTGCTGGGGACGTGGTGGCGATGGGCCTTCGTTTTGCGCTGACGGGAGGCGTTTATCCATTTCATATACCCATTGCTTCCATCCCTCCCGTCGACGTATACGATCAACCCCCTCGAAAGTGATGAGCTCGAGGTTGGGGGAACCGAAGCAAGCATAACGTATCGTCTGTGGGGACGGTGCTAGCGCTCTGATACGAGGGAAATCCGCCACAACTGCCAAGAAAACGTAACCTTGTGAGTCCATATTCTTTCGAAGAAACTCATCCTTGCAGAGGTTATCGATCGAAAAATAGAACTCTCTGCATATCATTAGATATGTTCAAGAACAGGAGGATTTGCTTACATTTGCATCTGTACCATCATTATTAGAGTAGGTATTGACTCCAAGGTATTGTAAGGCGTAGCACTCATGACACCCTGATGGCCTGGAAGATAGCCATACTCATTGGCAATGTCAGTCTGGAGATTGGGTAAATGGGCAGCTCCTCCATGGTGGCCATTGGAAAACCCTCTGTAAGGCGTAGCGTGCGGTGCGGAATATGGTATAGACTGGGATCTAGAGTTCGCTCGGTAGTGTTTCGTTTGCTGTGAAGGCGATTGATAGGAGCCCTGTGTTTGGGATGTTAACCGATCATGATTAGAGCGAAGGCCATAGGGAGGCGGTGGTGTAGGCTGATATTGTGATTGATGCCCGTTAGGTGCGTTATGGCCGAAGAAATTGTGATTGCTGCCTCTGCCACGATATCCACCGCGACCACGTTCTGGCCTTCCCTCTCGTTCCCGTATTGGCATGTGTCCTTGGGCATCTTTTGCCTGATCGGACGGTTTAGCGGAACCCTCGCTTCTTCGATCTGGCCCGCTTGGCCTGGACGCTTCTGTAGCCCCGTTTTGATGTTTTTCTTGCTCATCCATCTTGTTCTGCACCGAAACCTCAGCGCCCTGAACATTAGAAGAGTTGCGATTCATTGATAAGTCCTTGTGAAATGGAAGAGCAGCTTGCCTTCGATTTTCATTGGATATGGACCCACTGTTTTGGCCTGCTTTTGAGGAAATAGTGTCACCATCTTTATGCTTCTCCGACACTGAAGCATCTCCAGTCTTACGTTGCTCTGTAGGGGTGATTGGCCCTGCACTGGAAGCTCTTTTAGGCTTCGATGTGCTAAAGTTCGTTGATGCTGAGCTCAAAGCTGTCCTATCTCGCTCATTGAGTGCTGGAGGCTGTCCTTTCGCGTTGGCGGTTCCCGTCCCAGGCTGCTTTTCGAGACCATTGGTACTACCGATGACGCTGCCACCACGTGGACCACTCTCTCGTCCTCCACGGAGGCCCTTCCCTCCTCTTCGTGCTACTGGAATAGGGGTATTGAAGACAGGTGTTGGCACGAACGGTACGTGGACCCACTTCTCCTTCCCGTGGGGTTTGGGTCCTTGAGCTGGCTCTTTTTCTCCTTTCTCTACCCGCTCATTAGCCTTCTTCTTTCCCTCACCCAAGGCGCTGTCCGGTGTCGGCCATGATACAGCATCGCCAGGAGGGGGAGGTGGAGCCATCTGCGTCGATGGAGACTTTTCAATAGCGTCCACTGATTTGCTTCCATCTCTGGTAGCACCTAAGATAGTACGATCTTCCGAAGGTCTAGACGCATTTCTGCTCTTTTTCCTACTATCTTGCTTCTTTGGTTCGTTGTTGGCTTCAGGACCTTTGATAGGTCCACTGATATGGCCAGAAGTATTACTATTATTTGACGGCTTTTGTTGTTGAGAAACGGTAAGCGGCTTTGATTTTGCCTGGGCTTCCTTTCGCTGCTGCCAAACATTTACTGCTGGAGGAAGGGCCTCTTTCAGCGATGCAGCTGCGGGAGTTTCTTCGTCCCACGACACAGGCGCACTGTTCTCCTTCTCGGCTTGCTCCTTCTCGGCTTCCGCCTTCTCGGCTTCCGCCTTCTCGGCTTCCGCCTTCTCTCCAGATCTGGTTAACCCGTTCCCAATTTGGGATGATTGAGACTGTTTGTCCGAGGTGGCGTCCGAGGAACCGTTCACCGTAGAGAACATATCGTCCTCCTTGGGAAGTGTTGATGTTGAAGTGATGCCATAATCCGGAGATGATGGAGTAGACGGTACCTGCTTCGCGGGCTTTGTAGAATTTGAAGTATCTGAAGAAGAAGTGCCATTGCGGGCAGCAGGATGAGTCTCGCTAGGTTGGGCCGGTCGACGGTCATCGATACCAACTAGGGCTTCTCCTCGAGGCGCATGATCTTCGCTAGCTGTGCGCTTTATTGAGGTCTTACTTAGTTCTGGGCGGGGAGTTCCAATTTCCGGATTTGAAGGTTTCTTTGAGTCCGCCTCCGTAGCTTCAGAGAAAGCTTTGCTAGTAGGTATGGGGGAAGGTGCAGAAGGGGACCTCCCCTTTGCAGCTTGTGCATACGAGAATACAGGGGTATTCTGCATCAGTTCGCCAACTGGCTTTTGTGTTGTTGTCATCTTGTCTACTGGCTGAGACTGTGGGATATCGCTGGACGGTATTTCCCCTGGCATAGCAAACTCCGACAACTCTAGCACTTGTCAATGTGCGGCGTTGAACTGGCCTTCAACGGACCTACTACAACGCGGTCGCAGTGTGACCACCGCCCACACCGTTCTCCACCAGGCCCAACCAACCCAAAGCCTGAGGACCCGCTTAACGATCCCAATGTGGAAAACGGGAAATCGATGGACCAAGAAGTATGTAGAGGGCGGTTTGTTGTGCTTACGGTTCTGGTGCCAATGAAGGTGTACCAGGGCACTCTTGAGGCTTTTCTTTGCTGCAAATATTGGCCAGCGGTGGATGCACGTAGCGGATGTTGTGGCAAGAACGTTATGAATATACAAAAGTACTCCCGAGTCTCCTCGAAGATGTCGTCGTGCTCGGGAGGAACGCAACCCAATTTTGATATCAGCCGTGCCAGACGATGCACAAGTTGTACAAGCTTCAGTTCAACACCACCACTCGTGAGAGCCTTCCGTAGAGTATTCGCGCAAACGTAAGCTTAAGGACGGGCTCCTGCGGTTGAAGATTGCGCTGCAACCTTTATTTGACTCTGATGTTGGGTTTTCCAAACGATTATGCGGCTTTGGTCTGTGAATCGAAGGTGAGACGACCGTCCGGCCTATTGCAGCTGTTAGTACATGATACATGAGGCCGACGAAAGATTGATAATCCAAGCTGGGTTTGAAATCACGTAGACGCACTCGGGATATCAATACCAACACTTTTTCTCTAGATGAACCTCGTTTATTGCCCAGAGGTATATGGTCAACTTTTTGATGTGGGATTCACCTCGCCTTGAGCCACTAGGTAGCGCGGAATATCCCTCGTCCAGACTGAATATCAGTTGTTGACGAACGACTGCTGAAACTACCGCAAGAAGACTGAGGTTGAGTGGCTTGGAGGTCGGAGTAAAATGTGTGTCAGGGTATAGTAGAGTCGAAAAGAAGTGATGTAGCGGTGTTTGGAGATTTTTGATCACGGCTAGGCAAAGTTTCTTGTGGCCGACCGGAGACTGACGCACAGCGGAACCCACACTACCCTATTTACCCGAGCAGGTCCAGAGCAACGGCAATTTATGTCCGATATAACATTACAGTTTGTGCCTATATGACTGAAAGAATGTTCTCTTGTCTTGGTATGATGGTCTATCTCCATATAAGTCTAATACAAGACCTATCATTCATGACAAACGAAGATTTGGCTCGAAAAGTCGTAGGCATCAAACCGAAACAACATGTGAAACCTGACCCATTAATATCTGACTAAGTATGATTCCTTTTCATTGTTTGAATGACATTAGCCCATTTGACTTGCTCTCAGATACCTTGCAAAGCTATGTTCATCAGAACTATCTTTGCTAGAGGATGACTCGTCCGCTAATGCCTGCTGATAGCGTCTTGCAAGTCCATCTTCTTTGCCTGATATGTCTCCTAACCCGTCATCATCATCGTTGTCTACGTCTGGCTCAACCATTTGAGCCTCATCCTCGGAGTTCGATTCGTCCTCCAGATCGCTAAGGGTATCAGTATGCTGTCTTCTAGAAACAGTTGGTCCCTTAGTGTTGACCGTGCGCTTGCTTGAGTCGGTAACATTCATGTCTTTCATGAGTTTGCCTAGTTCCTTCTCTCGTCTGCTTTGCTTTTCCTGCTGCCTCTCTGTACGCCTTTTTTCGAGCTCCGGCCTGTAGTCTCTCTCGAATTCTTCCGCCTTTTCATTAACAGCCTTGAAGAAGTTATCTATCCCTTGACCAGTCATAGAGCTTACTCCCACCACACTGAGATGCCGGTAAAATTCCTCGAGCATCAGACTCATGCTGTTAAGTAGAGATCCCATGTAACCGCTGCCTGCGCCAAGTCCTCCTCCACTGCCTTCCCTTCCCCCGAAACTACCGCTGTCCTCTTCTTGCTTCAAAGCTGTTTGGAAAGCCTCAAAGTCAGTCATCCATTCTTTGGCAAAATCAGCATCCTGCACATCGGTTTTATTGAACACTAGAATCATGGGCAACTTTGTTTTGTACAGTATGCTACAAGCGTAGAGCATGTTGATCATAAAGGTACTGGTTGAGCTCGTTCTTGGGGTATCAATGATATATGCAATAACAGTAGGGAAAGATGAGGCCAGCGAGTCAAGCAGTATGCTTCCCGAAGCACTCCAGACAAAGACCTCAATCTGGCCTGGTGTATCAACGATGATATTTTTTATTGGCTTCGTCTTCACCTTCGGAGATTCTGGCTTGATCGCTGTTCGTTTCTCCAAGATGTTGATTATCTGATCTATTTTCGTTGCGAAAATGTTTAGCGAAGTAAGAATGCCGCCATTGGGCCCGAGGTTGTATTCTCGCATGACCTCTTTGTAGTTGAGAGAATCGCGAATATCAATGTTACACTCGAATGGCACGTTGCGGACTGCTGGATCCAGATTTATTACGTACGGAGGCTCACGTTTTGAATGTAAATATGAGTTGATTCTTTGTGTGAAAGTTGTCTTTCCCGACCCTGGATGTTAGACACCATCAGTATAGCTCGTTCTGGCGCGAACGATACGCAGACTCACCTGCCATGCCAACGCAGACGATAGCAACAGGAGGGGCAGTTGCCATTATGATTTATTGTGACGCTAGAGCTTCAAGATTAGATTGCACGTGTGTTTTGTCCTTTGAAGCTCGAGTGTCATGTCTTGTAGAAAGGAAGGAGGTCTTGCGTTTGATAATTAAGATCTGCCTTGCATAATCGGCCCGAGGGCTTGTCTTGGCGACTCCCGAACTAAATTTAGCGGTCACATTCCGTACCTAGAGCGTTTGGCGGCGCAAAAGCTCAGGACCGTGTCAATATGACGCTGGAGGATTTTGAAAGATCGCTATTAGAGGAAAAGCAGCATGAGGACGAGGTCAGACCAAGAAATGGGCATAAAGAGAAAAGAAGACATCATGTGCACCGCAAGCATCATCAAGAAGGAGATGATCACCATAGGCACAAGCGAAGAAGATACTCAAGCCGAGAGAAAGAGGACAGAAGCCACAGAAGAGGTGTAAACTCCCCAGTGGAATGCACGAGTAATGGATCGCTCCAGGGCGAAGACGCTACTCCGTCTGCGACAGATGGCGTAGCTCACACGTCTAGTCCAAATGTCCAGATCCAAAGGGATTCATGGATGGAGCAACCATCTGGCCTACATATTGACTACACACAGAAAGGTGCAGAGCAAATTTCTAAGCCTATTGAGCCTAGATCCAAAAAAGCCGACTTTGAGCTGAAAATACATGAAAATGAGCTTAACAAGCATCACCTACAGAATTTAGCAGACGGAAAGGAGGTCCCAGAACAGCTCACTGACGAACCATCTCAGAGCGAAGTCGGCTACCAATTCGGCGATTCCGGCTCCCAATGGCGAATGACCAAGCTGAAAGGCGTTTATAGGCGCGCGGAAGAGACTGGAAGACCTGTAGATGACGTGGCAGAGGAGCATTTTGGAGAATTACGGGCCTTCGACGATATCCGAGAAGAACAAATCGAGTTGGACAGGCGATCTACATACGGCGAGGGCTATGTGGGCAAGGAGAAGCCAAATGGTGAACTATTCGAGGAGCGGAAGCTGAAGTTAGGGTTACGGAGAGACAAATCGTCACCCATTAACGACCACTTCGGGAATGCGGACCTTCCACAAGAGGTCAAAGCAGGAGAGCCAGCTACTAACGCACCATTGGATCAAACAGCCTTAAATCGATTAAAAGCGCAGATGCTGAAGGCTAAGATTAGGGGCTCGTCTGATGCGGCTACCCTGGAGGCGAGGTATAATAATGCTATGGCAGATTCTGAGAACCATAAACAATCTGACGTTGTTGTACTCGGCGCCATGGATAACAGAATGTTGGCCGGGTCGCGAAAGGGAGAAGTCACAAGAATCGATAACAAGCGCGGCCGAGAGAGAGGCTTGGTAGAAGAAAATGAAGATATGAGTATCGAGGACATGGTCAAACAAGAGCGACGAACGCGGAATCAGGCGGGTGGTGATGGTCAGCGTTTCGCAGAACGAATAGCAAAAGACGCTAAATTTGATGTGCGCGAATCTCATCTTATTATTTATTGCTTCACTGACCTTTCTTGTAGAATGACTTGGACTACATGGACGAGAATGCCAGCAAACTGGCGAAGCGTGTCCAGAAGTCAGAGGTCAACCTCAGGAACATAGCAATTGCGGACTTCCAGAAAATGAATCGCATCCTAGATAATTGTCCACTTTGCCATCACGAAGATACGGAAACGCCTCCAATAGCGCCGGTAGTATCTTTAGCAACCAGAGTATACCTTACACTCCCTACGGAGCCCGAGATCAGTGATGGTGGAGCGTGCATCATACCGGTGCAGCACCGAGGCAATCTCCTTGAGTGTGACGATGATGAATGGGAAGAAGTTCGAGTACGTTCCGTGCCTAGTATTAAATCATCCAAGCCTGATTGATCATATCACAGAACTTTATGAAAAGCCTTACTCGCATGTACCATGACCAGGGACGAGACGTCATCTTTTATGAGAACGCCGCAGTCCCGCAGAAAAAGAAGCACGCTGGCATGGAAGTTGTTCCACTTCCATACAGTCTCGGAGAGACAGCACCAGCATTCTTCAAGGAAGCCATTCTGACAGCTGACGAAGAATGGACTCAACACAAGAAGATCATTGATACCCTCCAGAAGGCAAGACAGGGTGCAGGTAAGTTAGCTTTCCGCCGAACTATAGCTAAAGAAATGCCATACTTTCACGTATGGTTTGAAATTGATGGTGGGTTGGGGCACATTGTGGAAGATGCCAATCGGTGGCCCAAGGGTGATCTTTTTGCACGGGAGATCATTGGAGGCATGCTAGATGTAGCACCTGATGTCATTAAAAGACAAGGTAGATGGAACAAAGGCAGTGATAGACGTGTGGACGACTTTCGGCGAAGATGGAACAAGTTTGACTGGACCAGGGTCCTGACCGATGCTTAAGCAACTACTGAAGGACAAGATCGGAAATGAAGAAGCCCTGCATTCGAAGTGGCGAGTGCTTCCTGGGGTTTGATGGACTTGTTTGATACGGAAATAGCAAAAAGGAACCCGAAATCGAGCCTAGATATGCAGATGCAGTCTTACAAATTATGTCGCTACACCGCTGGTTTGGGGTCACAGCGCACTTATACCTTCCCACCTGTTGCAAGACAGCGTTCGATATCTGGCAAAAAGAGGAGTTTGATGGTTGTAAACTGTAGGAGAAAGCAGCTGGACTATTCATGGTGACGCCAGACTTGTTGTGCTCCGCACGCTCCAGACCATAATACAGAGAGCACTTCCCATCGAACCTTCCCAACAATGTTTGCGTTCTACATGCTAAGCTTAGATTAATTCGCGAAGGAGGCAAGCTCTAGGATCTCCGGGAAGAGGACAGCACAACATAAGAGACAGCGATGCGTGAGTGTTCCTCATTCTAACCGCGCATCCATTTACGAACATCATTAACAATACAGATCGGCAAGCTGAGGTTCAAACAGCCCTTTGCGGTTAGATGCAGTGGCTTGCGGGAAACGGTCGCTTGCTCCCTTCCCTTCTTCGACCGTTGCTTCTAGTCGCCTTTGGCTGCATCGAGATTCGCAACTTGCTTCTGTAGACGCGCTCCATTGAGATTGGACAAAATGGCCCTGATCATAGCATGAACTCCTGTAGAGTGCTGTCATCAGAGCCTCAGATTGTCCTGCGCGTTTTACACCATACCCAATTCAATTAAAGCCTCATGAAACAGGAATGAAGTCCGCGTTGGACATTCCCTATTCGCAGGCAGCTTAATCGCAGGATTGCCAATCGATTCATACGCACCTTCTGATAAAGGCAGGAGGGACGAGTCAAGCTGATTGGTAGACGCGCTGGGCCTGGGCTGACTGTGTCTCACCATACATAGTAACTCCTTGTACTATTTACAACGTTCATGAGGATTCGCATGGCCCTGAGGTCGACTCTTCAGCTCCGAAATCCGTGAATTGTCAATCAAAAGATGACCTGAATGTAATATAAATCCTATATTCCCGTAGAATAGGAAAAGATGTATGTGCCGACGTTTCATGTACATTTCATGTTCATGTTCCATACGTGCATTGCTGCGGGAATCTAATCTGTGCGTTGCCACTAAAAACGAATCCCGCGGGCGAAAATGCCACACTCCGCTATCAACCACCAAGCACTTACTGTCCGCCTTGGAAGTACGCCAGAGTGGCCATCGGCACTACCCTGGCAACCCCCACACTTTTCTAACACGCTTCCCATTATGTCCCAGACCAGCGAAAACAACCAGTCAAGCTCATATTACCCTCCAGCCCAATTCCCATCTCCTTCCATGGCAGGCCAGTACAGCTATCCCCCACCTGAAGGCCAAGGGAACTCTCCATCTGGGGCTAATATGACTCTGCCTCCTGCTCTCAGCTTGCCTCCCATCCATACCATTGATGGTCGCCCCCAGCCGCAGCAACAGCAGCAAGGGCAAGGGCAAGGACAACAAGGCGCGCAAAACCAGATGCCACCAGCGATGGGGCAATATTATGGCCAAGGGCAGCCGTTTCCACCTACTTCAGACCCAAGCCAACCGATGCGCTACCCCATACCGCCAGATGGAAGAGTGATGTCTGGAGGAAGGCACAAGAAGGAGATCAAGCGGAGGACGAAGACTGGGTGTTTGACGTGTCGCAAGCGCCGAATTAAGGTATGTAATAGGCGTTGAGGAGCTATTACAGCTCGACAACACCTCAAGCAATCACTCTCGAGGGAGTTGTAGTTGTCTTCGTTTAACATTTACCGAGTTCTTTTCTTGGTTGCGATCGGGTAGTAGCGACCGTGTCAAGCGAGCTTTTGGCTGCTTCTGATAGCGAGGCCTTCGTTTTTCGCGATCTTCTACAGCCCGCAACACATTCACTCCTCCACACCAACACTACCATTGAATTTTTTGACGTCGCTAACTCTACCTCGAAATCAATTAGTGTGACGAAGCACATCCGGCTTGCCGTAACTGTCAGAAAAGCAAAAGAGAGTGTATGGGCTACGATCCTATCTTCAAATCACAACCAGGTCCTACCAACATACAACCTGCGCTTAGTGGAGCTCCTTCAATGCAGAGTACGTCTGCGAATTCGTCGCCCTATCCACCACCTACTCATGGATATATGCACGCGGGCTCACAGGGTTATGGTCAACCAGGAACAGACTCCGAGCATTCTACAACACAACCTTTCGATTACAGTGCCGCCATTGATCCTGCGTTAGAGGGAGCAGGCTCGTCAGATGTGCAGAACGACGTCAAAGGAACATTGGGTACCGGTACTCCCTATCCTATGCCTACCTCAGATCAACACAATCATCGTGGTAAGACCAATGTAACTTGCGCTACAATTGCCAGCGTATTGCAAGTCAAATGATCGACGCAGCTGACAGTCCCATAGCAAAGCGAACTAAGATCGAGGAGCTACTCTGTCTAAGAGGGATTCCGCCACCACCACCAGCGCCTCCATCCTCAATACCCCTCTCTATGCGAGACGAAATTAAGAATGTATGGATGACAGTCTACTCAGTTGGCATAGATAAATTCTTGGAGACTCGATGGTTTTGTCAGAGAGGCTTAGCACATTTGATGGAGAACAACCGGTTATGTGATCAATTTGCAAGCCTCATTCGGCGATACAGTTCAAATTCCCAGGACCCCAATGTGGTTCATACTATGATGCTCACACAGAGTCTCGAAGCTACGATAGTCTGGGCAATGATGGGAATGTGTCGTCAAGTTGCCAACAGCGAAAAAGTTTCTGAAGAAGATGTTAAAGAAGGCGTTCATGACGCTGCCAAAAGGCTAGAGATTTTCGAGAACTTGATAGTAGGGGAGTATCTAGATTCCGATTCTGCACCACCAAAAACAGAGAGCAATGGAACCGCATTCGATAATCAGCTCCAAACCCGGGAGCACGACTTTTGGCGATTGGTGCACAAGTTCCTCACAATCCGAGACGATGAGGCCAGTGCTGCAAAGGAGATTGACGAGACCTTGGTAGCCGCCCGGAACTTACTCGACAGTCGCGAGAATAGGGACGTCATCTACTCTATCATGATCGCACGGCATGTTGGCGCACGAATGGCCGAGTTCCCAGAGAACCTCCCGCAGCCCCAAAGCAATGATGAGGAAGATAGCAAGCACAAGCTAATCATCGCCAAAAAGTTTATCGAAGAGGAGGCGACCGCTAAGGGGACGACTCAAGTAGTCCAGAGATTGTGTGGGATGGCTTGTCGGAGTTGGGAAATCAGCATCATCAGGCGGTGACGCGGAAATCCTATGTAACAACAAAAGTTGATGATAGGCAACGTGGTCTGGCAACGGATCTTGGGAGGTCACAGGAATATTTGGGCGGTATAGTTCAGCGGGATTACAATGAGCATGGTTTGGCCACGGAAGGCTCTCAATATTGAAGGCGGATATGGTCTTTAGCATGGTTAGCAACATTGGCGGCGCTCTACAAGTTATAGGATAGCCTACATGGCAGTTGTATTACTATCAGCATGTTTAAGAATACAACGCAACTGGCGACAGAGGATAGCATGAGTCTACTCATGTATATTCCGCAATTGAACCTCTAATAAATCAGGTCCTCAGCTTCTCACTTGTGCTTTGAGTACAATCTTCAGTTGTACCTGAACACTCATCTTACAATTGTCTCGCGATGTTACTTTAGGCAAGGGCTCCCCAATCAAAATCTCAATGCCCCCTATCAGCAGCCCAGGAGGGGCATTGTCTAGGCCCCGAACTAGGACCCCATCTACGAACCCCTCTGGGACGAAAGCTGTGTGCTTGGCACGCTAACCTTGCTAGCGTTGGTCTACTCGCCCTTAAAAAGGATTCACCCCTCCGAACCTGTAGGGCTGGACCTAGAGCTGCTCAAGCGAGCCCTAAAAGAGCCCTCGAGGGTCTCCTTAGAATTGTCCCTGAGCGTCGGAGCTTTAGGGTATCTTGGGGGGGCCAGCCCTATAAGGATTAGCTCCCAAGCCTGGATTACCTAGCCACTTAGTATATTCCGTTTCACCTACTACAGCCAATTCCTCACAAGATGCTCTGAACAAACTCAAATAAGCCGATTTGCGGGATAATCTTCGAGGATCTGAGGGCGAATCTGTGTTATAAAGACAATGCAATTCCCAAAGCCGCCAAATATACTTTCAGGCTCAGGTACTCGCGATGATGACTATTATCTGCTGCTCGGCGGACAGTATAAGCCTCTTTGGACGAAATCTGCAGGGTTCCGAGGAAGGGTGCTGTAATGAGTCGCTGCTTGCTCTTTTCCCGTACAAGAACAGTCTGCTATCTGCACAGCTTAACATTTACCCCACACAGAATAGATGAGATGCTGCGAGACCGGAGCCGTCCGGATCTGCAGGTCATGCATGCCACCTATGACAAGGCCTACACAACGGACGCAGTGTAATTGAGCCAGGCTTCATGCAATTGAAGCATCTCACGCAGCGTACAGCCGCTCGAAGCACCTTACGCAGCGCACGGCCGTATTGAGTAAAAACTTCCGTTCTTCGTTGCCTAAGATACAATTTGAAGCACGGGATCGCCATTTGAATGAGTGGACTTGTCATTGGTATAATCGGGCCGGCATAACGGTGGCTTCTACTGACCATCCTAGCAAAGATGTTAGCTTCCTGCTATGGGCAATCATCGTCGGATCGGTTGAGTATATGTCTATGTTGGTTGGTAGGTTCAGCGCCATGATCTGTGCTGCGAGCCCTCCTCCACCGCTGCCACTGCCGTGAGAAATCGACTTCGGTGGGAGGGGAGGAATAAGAGAAGGAAACGCTCTAAGGCCCCGCTCGAAGAGTCTCCCAGGGTGTCCACGTAGAGGTCTACTCCACATGGAAAGACTCGCCAACAACTTCATAATACAAACCACCACCATTATACGGTATCTTTTGTTTCCCATTGTACAAGTCAACCTTTAAAGGTTCTTTGTTAGGGTCTCCGATCTGTATTGAATTTTGATCTTTGTTGCAGTTGAGAGGGCAGGGGGAAAAAACGGATACACCGTTATTAGTACAATCCCTATTATTTCATACAATTCCGTTACCTTCTGTTGATTACAGCTTTCGTCGTTAAAGCTTAGTGTTGGCTAATACTCTACAAAATTATCGCACTACCTCCTCAGCTAGATCTCTCCATACTATCCACAGTATAACAGCACAAGCTAGTCTTCTAAACACCCGACACCACCAAAACAGAAGGTTTAGAACAGTATAGAATTTCATACCCGTTCGACCCCCGTCTATCAACCCTACCCTATAACCCGAAACTCCACCAAATTCGAACACGGCACAATAATACTCCTATTCAGTCTCTCCTCTTCCATCTCCCCATCGTCTTTCCTCAACCCTCCGGCCTCTAATTCCTCCACCGACCCAAACCTCCACCATTCAATCCTCGTCCCCCGGAAACAAAGCTCATACCTCCCCTCAGCCTCGATCAACTCATGCTCCGGCCGAAAATCGACCTGAATTGTTATGGTCTCACCTACGGCTAGGCTCACAAAGCCATTATCCCGGGATACCAACGGCGGCTGTTGTTTTTTCGCTGATGACTCAAGCCCAGCGTCGTAGCCGAGATCCTCCCACGGCACAGCCGGACCGTGACCCTCACTCTCATCGCCTTCGATTTCTTTCAGTCCACCTTCCAGAGCATTGGGATCGTGGTGGAGGAGGAGCCAAGGGTAGAATTCTACTGGGTCGATGGTTGTTAGATGCGTGTCTTGGAGTTGGAAGGTTATGGGCTGGGATGAAGGATTGCCGGTTGGTGAGGGGTGGTGGTAGAGGGTTATTGTTAGTGGGAAGGGGACGCCAGGGTTTAGTATTGATGATGTTTGGGCGATGGAAGCGGAGAGGTAGGGCGAAGAGGCGTGGAGGAAGGGGGAGTACCATTTGGGGCGGCAGAGAGATTGCTGAACGCGGCGGGGAGGAACTCGGAGGTCGTTCAACTTGCCGGTGGGGTCGTATTTGTTGTTGAGGGCTATAAGGCTTTGAATTGAGGATTCTTCGGTATCCTCGTAGGGGAAGGGCGAAGGGTGTTTGGCGTCCATGCTTGCTGCTGGGCGTGGTGTTTTAGGAATCGATGGCCTAGGTGTTAGATGTTTGGTGAAGTGCCAATTTGCGTTGATAGTTTGGGGTCTCAGTGGATTGTATAGCAAGCTGGGATGGAGTTTGGCCAATATTGGTCCACCGCCTGACAGGGGATAGAAATGCAAGATTATGTAGAGATGAAGATTTGAATCGAACTACTCTGGCCACAATCAGGTCTTTACTAGGAACAAGACCACGAGCTCTAGCCTTGATACCTGGCTGTCCGATTTGATAGGCCTGCTACTCCTTATCAAGTGTCGCAACAGCCTATCGTACAAAATACCCGTGATATGACTTTCTGGGTTCTTCGTGATCGATCCAATGATAGAAAGATACTCAACCAGAATAATCCTATAATATTGGTTATGCGGGGTTTTCTCGAGATGTCACGCGATGCCTGGGTACCACCCCAACGAATACCGACGAAACGATGGTCGTGGAACGTCACGTCGGAGGGATTGGCCAAATTTGCATCTTCTTGAAATTGTGCGTTACAGAATAGAAATGACGAGTCCAAGATTGTTGAGATCATTTGGCAGCACAGCCCCATCCTATTCTGCGCCGCAAGCCTGATCCTGATAAGAGTTTATTTTGGAGCTGACGAGGGGAGGAACTCCACCGCATTACTGCATGATACCACCAAGCAGCCGAGTCACCCAAGACAGTTGTTATGAACGTACAGTATTTCAAGACGATAAATTCATTGCTGGACTATCCAGTCCAGTTGACACTTGTCATGGTGTTGCGGATATTGGTGATCTAGATTGCAACCAGGTACCTGAGATCTTCTTTCCAAAGAAAGACTTTCAATCAATAGACGTACGGAACAGAACGGGTAATGAAATTGTCGTGTAGGCTCCTAAGCCTTCTCACAGTTGAATACCACGTCAGAAACTTACAAGTGACGCCCGAGACTTGCAAAAACGAAAATGGCAAACCCGACCGGGAGAGACGGTGACCATTCGGAAATTATAGACGTATGTCAGAGACATGCAGATATCTCCAAGTCACAGTATTTCCAGCCTTACATAGAAGCCTCGTGTTTTCCTAATGGTAAGATCACAATCAATCGGAGGAAATTAGGCCTACCTTGTTATCTAGGAACGCGACTCGGAGTCCTTGGGTCTCGAGACAATAGTAATAGTTGAGAAGTAGTCTTAGCTGAATATAAGCCAAAGAGTAGCCTATATAGCACCTGTACTACTAGCCTCCAGCATGTCACGAGTGCAACGCAACTGGCAACATCGGAAAATAAGGGGTCGAGTTAGAGGGGCTCACCACTAAACTGACCCTATAGGGCGTGTCCTAAAGCTTGCAAAGCCGGCCCCAGAAGACGGGATCTGGTCCCCATGGTCCCGGGAGCGGCCCCGATCAAGGGTGCCTTCAGGGCCGGCTTCGGCAGTTTTATGTCAAGCCCTGCAGGGCCATAGGGTTGGAAGATGACTTCATGTTGCATGATATCTTAAGCTTTTTGGCTTCTCTTTTGTGGTTCCGGTAACTTATCATGACCTTACTGAGTACTCTGCCTTATCTCACACTGAGAAAAGAAGAACAAGGGTCTTCTACGGACAACATTCCTACTGGGTAAAGTACACTCAATGGGTAAATAGCTCCCACTCCCCATCCCGCGCCAAGCCTTCCCCTACCTAGATATTCCGGCATCGCTCAACGGCTATCCATGGCTACGTAACGGAGCAGCTCCGTTAATAATCTTGACTATATGTACGAACTCTGTCGCAATGACTTCCTCAAACTCCTCTCCCAACTCCTCTCTCCTCCATTTCCCTACCTTTGTATCTCCAACACTACCCACATCCACCACCATCCAGCATTATGTCGCCCAGCAAACCAAAAGTTCTCCTCCTGGGTGAAATCGACCAGTATGCAGCCCTCCCTTCCCCTTCTACACCCTTCTGACACCTCCCAGCGAACGCTCCAAACAAGAATTCGAATCCCTCTCCTCGATCACGGACCTCGTGAAGCCGAAAGCTACGAACAGAGAAGAATTTCTTGAAGAAGCACGTAGCGGCGCTTTCGATGGCGTCAAGGCTTGTTATAGGACGTTTGGGAGTATTGGCATTACGGGGAGGATTGAGGGGGAGGTGTGTAAGGTGTTGGGAGAGAAAGGGTTGAGGTTTGTGTGTCATAACGGTGAGTGTCTCGAAGGCTGGGGGCTGCATTGGAGGCAGGGAGATTTCTATAAGCGTAGGGAAAGGCAGGAGAAAGGGCGTTGGCTGGGTTCGAAACTGTTGTAATACTGGTTTCAATGCGTCACATGGTCTTTAATCATGCATTGCCCAGGGTGGGGCTTTTACCCTCAGTGCTAACCCGAGTATTCTTCCAGGAGCCGGCTATGACCAATGCAACATCGCCGACTGCACCGCCAACAACATTCGCGTCTCCAATGTCCCCACCGCAGTTGACGCCGCGACCGCCGACACAGCCATATTCCTCATGCTGGGTGCCCTCAGAAGCTTTAACTACCCACTGCTCAATCTCCGGAAAGGCGATTTCCGAGGCAAGAAGCCGCCTCCTCTCGGACATGATCCGGAGGGGAAAGTGCTGGGAATTCTGGGCATGGGTGGGATTGGGAGAAATATGAAAAAGAAGGCAGAGGCGTTTGGGATGAAGGTGCAGTATCATAATCGGAATCCACTTAGTGAGGAGTTGAGCGGAGGGGCGAAGTATGTGGGGTTCGAGGAGTTATTAAAGACGAGTGATGTTGTGAGTTTGAATTTACCGCTGAATGTAAGCTTCTGTCCTTTTCTCGAAGATGGCGTTCTTGAATATTGTCTCAGTGAAGAAGCCATTTGCTCACTGAATCCCCAGAAATCTACCCATCACATGATCTCCACCCCACAATTCGAGATGATGAAAGACAGCGTCGTAATCGTCAACACCGCCCGCGGCGCCGTCATCGACGAAGCCGCCTTGGTCAAAGCCCTCGACTCCGGCAAAGTCTTCTCTTGTGGTCTTGACGTCTATGAAGAAGAACCGAAGATCCATCCGGGCCTGGTGGATAATCCGCATGTGACGTTGTTGCCGCATGTGGGGACATGGACGGTTGAGACGCAGACGGAGATGGAGCTGTGGAATATTGGTAATGTGAGGGCGGCGTTGGAGACGGGGAAGTTGAAAAGTCCGGTGCCAGAGCAGAAGGATATGAAGTAATGAGCATTGAAGACTGTGCTGGTCATGAATCCAAGGTGTCCTCCTAGGTTACGGGATTAGGAGCCAGCGTCTACCTTGCAGATAGATTGTACAGAGCGGCCTTAGACACTTTCTAGATTTCAATATTTGAGTTCCCTTTCCCTCTTGCAATTCGTTGGGTTGGTCATTTTCGTACTTGGTCTGTACCAGGTTAAGAAATCTCAGTATTTGGAAGCGGAAGAAAAATTGTTCGTACTTCTTGCGCAGTAAGCCTTCCCTCATTAGTCTGCCTATCTCTACTAGTTCCTCTTATAATTATCACTACTCTACTCAACAATCTTCCGTGTCTCGTTACAACATGTCTTCTCACCCCCATAGCTTCTTGCATAAAATTCAGCCAGATCCAGCAAACCCTTCCTATTCATATTCATCGATCACATAGTTCCACCCCGACGTTACGGACGTAATGTTCGATAGCGCTCCAAACGGTCCTGAATCGAAATCTGGAGAATACTCAATTAGCACTTCCACATATTCGGCACGTAATCTGGTCACTTCGCGGTATATTATCTAAAGAAGAATTCTCTCTCTGCGATAATGGCCATAGCCTTGTATGACTTGGAGTCAAACCATGCTCCTATCACTTGCTTCCGCACTGACTCATGCGATTCCATCAAGCGAACTCTTCTTTGCATATAATCAAAGGCTTCTCCAACTGCTCCAATTCTTAATGCTAACATCAACATCTTCACAAATCTAACAATACATTTCCAGCTTAGTAACAACACTTCTTAGGCCCTACAGGAAATCTCTCCTTCCATCATCCTTTCAAAAATGCTTCAAAGCACCGAACCCCTTCCGATCAATTTTTAGGTAACTGCCCTTCAATAGCACAATGACATCTCCTTCCTTTCGAAATCCTTTCCCAACCAAACGCCCTGACCGTTCTTCCACTCTTTTTGCACCCCGACGTTTTCAAATATTCTCTTGTGGCGAATATAAGTGTAAGCGTGGGGGGGAAAGTGCAATGTCAAGTGGGGGGGGGGGGGGGGGGGGGC
>KI911123.1:769040-806361 GCA_000482085.2 Cladonia metacorallifera KoLRI002260
GGCATAGTAAAGCTCTAGACTCGAAGTCACCTACACAACTATCACTCGTCAAAGAATCAATCAGACGCGGTTACTCCGAAACACGCGTTACTGAAACGGCCGCGATACCGGATCAGGCTAGTGGCATTTGCGCGATTCAAGGTTTCGTAGTACTATTGTACCTAAGGTCAGATACCTTACTATCAACGACGTTCTCATGTCCATTTTTATAAGCAAACAATGGCGTCTGAACTCCAAAAGTTCTAGCGCCAGGTATCACTCACAGACGCACATGCCAACACTTTACGTGGGATGCTCGAGGATTTCTAGAGACAGGCATAGGCGTAGGCATAGAGGCGCGCCCAGGCCTGGGCCCAGGCACAAACGGTACTGTAGGCACGAGCACAAGCGTAAGCATGAGCGTGAGCATGAGCACGTGCACAGGCGATCCACTTTAACGATGTTTCATTTCTTCATTTCCTATCTAACTTTGGGATGAAAAGGGGTTGGAACCACAACATCCAACTTCCTGCCTTGCATAATTAGGAATTCTATTTCCATATGGTCCTTTGTGGCTATGGTGTCAGGGGATTGCCATTGAATTAATAGCTTTTGCCCTTCATGCGTTTTTCGGCAATTCAGGCTTATAGCGATTTGCCACTAATGGGCCCGTCCCAGTATATCAATCGCACAGGCTGTCTTTCCCATATCAGTGGCAGCGTCGAAGGCTTTCAATTTGCCCCAAACATGCGACCTCCTTCAAATCCAATGGGACACTTGTCCTCTTCAAGTCTGAAAATCATATCTTCTACCTGCTTTTCAGTATCCCATTATATATGTTCTGAGACGTGGTCCTCTGATTATCATCGTTCAAAGATTATGCAGGGACTATTCGGAGGGAATATGAAAATCCGCTGCAACTGCTTAAAATATGATTGGATGAGAATAGACAGGGTCTTTGCTTTGTGATAAGTGCATATTGGAGATGGGTATCCGGCCAGAAGCCACTGATCGTGCATTGCAAGTTTGGACTAAGCAGGTATCGTAAGCATACGTGCGGATTCATGATGGTAATATTATCGATCCCTAGCAATAACAAGTCCTTTATGCAAAGGCCAATCCATGCGGTCCAATAACGACATTATACTTTGAGTGAACACGAGTGCATTGCTTACCTTGCGGCTTTTTGATATGTTGAAAAAGCCACTGCATTAGCTGAGCGCGTCCACAAGGCCGAAGGATTCCCTCGCAAACAGGATGAATACACTTCAAGCATGGACTTAGCCAGCATCAAACTGTCACAGGAGCTTTTAATGCTGTCGCTTGTCGCGCATTCTTCGCTTCCAAATCGTTCAACGGAATCTAAGTTTGTCCAGTCGCTTGCGACATGTCACCTACTCTGAAACGCGGATCAATCCGTCGCTAGATGACTTATAGCATTGCATTGAACATCCGAAGCTGTGTGGAGTTCATGATTTACTGAGCCTCAGCACAATGACAATCGCACTGATGCTGTATTTGTTTTCGACTCAGGTATTTGTCGTTGCTAGCGTACGCGAAGAGCTTCTACCACCGAATACAAACCAAACGATAATTCCACCTTTAGCTTTGAATGTTTCCGAGCCCCTCTTAACGTTCAATGGGTCCTTTGCACCGGCAAACATCTCTCTTGGGGCGAATTATGAGATTCAGTGTGACTGGCAGCAGTACGGTTTTATCAACACGCCAAATGATTGTCAAAATGCATGGCGAGCTTGGCCTGAGGACACAGATGAGCGTTCTTGGGTGACTCGTCGCGGACCCGAAAGGGAGCCTGATGCATACGCGCTTCCTCTGATGACCATGGGACGTAAGTTACGGTAGTAGTGAGCTGAGAGTCTTACCAGCTGATGCCATGACCAGCTGAAGCACGATGCTATTATGAATTAACGATGAAGCCAGGTCGATTAACTTCTAGTATTAATTTTCTCGACATTCGTACTGCTTCAGCAGCTCTAGCTCAGAGTTGTATCACAAACAAAGCCATTACCCAGGGAGGAATTGCGCGCAGCCCAGGTAAGTAGTGGAAGGCCAGGACGCTCTGCGAGGTCTCGCAATTCAACTGTCACAGCATATGTGTCTTTAATGACACTTCATAGGAGGCGATAACAATATTAATATAGTCATGGCTGAATACGCGCCAAGAGCTCAGTGTAATGGACCGGGAACCTTTCCAATGAGCACAGTAAAGATAGCGAGTTGCGCGTCGATTCTGGAAATTCTAGAGACATCGAGGTGGCCAACTATTTTTGGACCGCGTGATGATCCTGCTACCCAATACATCACACCTCATGTGATTTTGACTCGTGGGGCTCCCTTCCCTCTTTTGGTATATTAATTTGCTTACGGATTCACAATAGACAATTATGAATGCGGTTTAGCAATTGAGTCCTCGGACCAAACCGAGTCTGAATCATGGTACAAGCTGTGGCAAGAGTCGAACGCAATCTTTTCGCACTGTTTGAGAAGGGGCCAATCAGGGTACTCGCAAGGCCTCGGTGAGCAAGAATTTTCCTGTGACTATATTATACCAGTGAAAGCTAAAATTAATTGTTTAAGGGGAGCACGACCGGATCAAGATAACCATGGGCGATGTCGAGACTCCAGGCCTAGCAAGCAACGTCCCCAACCGAACGGTTATGATAGCCTAGGAAATCTCGATGGAGCCAATCTTACGGACTCTGCTACGCGTCATTGAGAGCTATTGAGAGCTATTGAGAGCAAACAGTCCTTGTAAGTAGTACGGAAACTTGGGAGTAAAATACATGATATCTTGCGATGTGGCTCTCACCGGACCCGTTAATATTGTTTCCCATCCTGTCGAATGTTTTATCGCCAGCAAGAGTGTCAACCCTCAGTCACAGTTCGCGCAAAACTCTTGAGTCCTATGCGTGATACCTGTCGTCTGGTGAAGAGTCGGACAAAGCTTTCACCAAACATACAACGGGGAAAGGTTGGCTCCGTACATTTGTCAAAGAATCCTCGACGTCCTAGACAACGAGCACCCAATGCGACTAAAGCAATGGCGATTGCAATCCAGCATTTTCGAAGGATCGAACGGGGGTACGCGTCAAGATCTTATCTAGATACGCGCCGCGCTTATCTGAAATATGCTTTAGATCTGCTTCAAGACTTAGCATCGTCCAGTGCAGACACACCAAATAACATTATAACATAATCCTCGCCTCGGATTTCGGTCAGAATATTTGAGTAGCTGATAGCGTAAGGTTTTCATGCGCTTGATCAGCTCCAGTGAATAGCATTTGCTGTAAATCTCCACGATCCTCGGCAAAGTGGCGGGACTGTTTTGGGCAAACGCTAGACAGGAGAATCAGACCGAGAGGTTGACCGAGTCGACTGGTGGGCTAAGACAGAGAATGTCAAAGCCTTCAAACCAGCCCAATCTCACGCCCCAATTCTGCTTTAATCAGACCGCTTTACGAGGTGACTCCAGCCACCATACTGCAATTATTATTAAGTCAACTAACGACATTCATGAACACCAGATTTCCTTCGAATATCGCGAGGCGCTATCGATGATTCCATTATACAAAACCTGAACGCTTTGATGAAGCCAGCGCAAATGCCATGGAATCCGGCTTCTACAGCCGAACGGCAAGTCAGGCCGGGAATAAGGCAGCCCATTGATCCACAAGCTTGCCTAGCCTTCACGAATAATGTCCTCTTTCAATCATGGCAAACGCGATCCGATGTTTTGAACTATTGTGCTGGCGTGGCTTTGGATCCGAATGACCCTGATCTTGCCCTCAAAGAAGTCGAGTCTGCTAAGGAAAGAGACCGGGTAATAGACGAGCGCCTTGATCCTTACAGCGGACGCTATTATCCCAGAGAAGCTCGGACGGAGCTTCTGGCCAATATCATTAGGAATGAAAGGAGTGTGGAAGGCATTATAAGGTCAAGGAGTTGGTCAATAGTGTCGGAGCGATGTGGAGATACTGGCATAGGCTGGGAGGAGGCGTTAAATACCTGGCGAGCAGAGCAGGAAGCGCATCGGTAGTGGAAATGACTTGTATAGTGGCATGTTGGGACGGCAATCATCCTTTTGCAGCATCAGCGTTGGAGTTGTAGAGCGAGGTGTTTCCACTCCACAGATTCGGATTCTCAAAAGAACAAACGTAGCATTATGTATGATACAAAATATATTTTAACTTCCTCAAGCTCGACGATGAGGGGTGACTAAAGATGCTGGCCCGTCTACGTGAAGCGGACCGAATTTCTATATCACCCGTTTATCTAGTACATGTCGCTTGACCAGTTCCGCTATTGCTCGGACTTTAATCATTCCACGCAGTACACGCACCATGAACCGGCTTCTTGATCCTAAAATACAACACCTTACCCAGTATGCACGGAATGCTCGGGGCTTATCATTAGGGTAATGGCAAATCGCAACGTATCAGACCTAGGCATTCGTATACCAGGCCCGCCTCGGGCACTGGACTGGCTTTGTGCACACCTATAGCTACACGAACGGCAAGCAGCAGCTTGAACACCAGCCGCTATATTCTTAGCAAGTAGTCGCACTTCACCTGTGTTCACTCCTCAGCCATGGCTCCTCAATCTGCTCCTCAGCCATTGGCCTCGAAAGAGCGCTCGCTCTTCACTCAAGTCGTCAAAAATTACGAAAATAAGCAGTACAAAAAAGGCAAGGACTGTTATCTCATATAGGCGAGGTCATCAAGCTGATTGTCAAAAGGTCTGAAAGCCGCAGATCAAATTCTGCGTAAGAATCCCGATCATGGCGATACTATTGCTATGAAGGCCCTCATCATCAACTCCCAGGGCAACACAGATGAAGCATTCGCCCTTGCAAAGATTGCACTCAAAAATTCGATGAAGTCACATGTTTGTTGGCATGTTTACGGGCTATTATATCGCTCGGCGAAGAATTTCGAGGAGGCAATAAAGGCTTACAAATTTGCGTTGAAGCTGGAACCAGAATCGCAGCAGATACAGAAGGATTTGGCACTTCTGCAGATGCAGATGCGAGATTATCAGGGCTACGTGCAAAGTCGGCGAGCGATACTACAACAGCGGACAAGCTGGAGGCAGAATTGGACGGCTCTGGCAATAGCACAGCACTTGGCCGGCGATCTGGTAAATGCAGAGAGGACTTTGACGACATTTGAGGACACGTTGAAAGGCGTACCCCCAAAGACTGACATCGAGCATGCAGAAGCTGTCCTGTACAAGAACGCTATTATTGCAGAAATGGGCGACATTGGGCGGGCACTGGAGCATCTCGATGCTGCAGCTAAAAACAATCCTGATCGAACCTCGGTCATGGAGCTGCGAGCTAAATACCTTCTTACCTTAGGGAGGAACGAGGAGGCAGCGAAAGCATATCAAGCGTTATTGGCACGCAACCCTGAGTATAGGGCTTACTTCGAAGGCTTAGAGGCTGCTTTGGGGCTCGATAGATCAGACATCAAGGCAATGAAAGATCTATATGCCGACTATGCAAGTCAGAACCCTCGAGGAGATGCTGCTAGAAGGATACCACTGGACTTTTTGGAAGGTGATGACTTTCGGGAAGCAGCCGATCATTATTTGCAGCACATGCTTCGCAAAGGGATACCTTCCACGTTTGCAAATATTAAGGCTTTGTATGCTAATACTGCCAAAAAGGACACAATACTGGAATTGGTGGATAGCTACGCATCAGACGGGCCTACTCCCATGGTCAACGGCTCAGCTGAGAAACAAGCCAATGGCGATCCAGAACTATTCGGACCCTCTGTGCGCTATTTCCTTGCTCAACACTATAATTATTACCTCAGCCGAGATCTGAAGAGAGCTGTGAAATACGTCGACGAATTGCTTGACCTAGCTCCCAAATCTGTGGACTACCACATGACGAAGGCCAGAATATGGAAGCACTATGGAAATGCCCAAAAGGCTGCAGAGACAATGGAACAAGCTAGAACATTGGATGATCGTGATCGATATATAAACACTAAATCTGCGAAATACCACTTGCGAAATAACGATAATGGAGCCGCCATAAAGAACATGAGCTTATTTACAAGAAATGAAGCGCCCGGTGGGCCGCTCGGGGATCTGCATGACATGCAATGTGTTTGGTACATCACGGAGGATGGAGAGTCCTACGTGCGTCAAGGCAAGCTTGGTCTTGCACTTAAGCGATTCGCATCGATATCTTCTATCTTTGACATATGGCAAGAGGACCAGTTTGACTTTCACAGCTTTTCGTTACGGAAAGGACAGATAAGAGCATACGTCGATATGATACGGTGGGAAGACCATCTGCGAGATCATCCATTCTTTTCACGGGCAGCGATTGCTGCTGCACAAGTATATGTAAAGCTTTATGATCAACCCGATCTTGCTCATGGCTCGCTGTCTAATGGTGTGAACGGCGCTAAAATGGATAGTGCAGAACGGAAGAAGGCCGAGAAGAAGGCAAGGAAGGAGAAGGAAAAGCAGGAAAAGGCTGAGGCTGAACGGAAGGATGCAAAAAAGCCCGCCGCTGTAGATCAAAATGGAGAGCCCAAGAAGGAAGACAAGGACCCGAACGGGGAGTCGCTACTGCAAACTCCTGAGCCTCTGCTGGAAGCGATGAAATATGTCAATCATCTTCTTGAGAATAGCCCTAAGAATATAGATGCTCAGCATTTAGCCTTTGAGGTATTCATCCGGCGAAGTCAGTTTAATTCCTCAGAGTCGACGTCCCCAACTTTCAACAACTGACAACTCCCAGGGAAATTCCTCCTTGCTCTCCGCACTTTAATAGCATCTCACACCATCTCACCGTCCGACTCAACCCTTCACGAGCAAATCTTCCGCTTCCAGCACACTCTCTCCAAGCTCTCCGAACCCGTTGCACCAAAAACCATGGAAGTCATCAACGCCGAATTCAACGAGCTACTTCCCGCTTCCACAGGCCTTGACAAGCACAACGACGACTTCCTCCAGAAGCACAACGATAGTGCCCCACACGTACAAGCCTGTCTGAAAGTAAGACAAATGCTTGACGCAAGTAGCAGTGACAAGAATCAGCAAGATCTGATACGAACGCTCGCGCTTGAGAGCTCCAGCTTAAAAGACGCAGTCCGCGGTCTTGAAATCCTGGAAGAATGGAAACCAGAACCCAAATACAAAAACGACTACATCGCAGCAGCCCATGAGCGATGGCCCGAAGCTAGCGCTTTCGCCTCAAAGAAAGATTAGAACCTCACGCAGGATGGTATGACTCGATCATGTGGCATGAACGAGAGAAGTGGATGAATACCCTAAGGTATATGAAGTGGCAAAACGGAAAGGAATGGTGCTTTTGGTGGCTTTTGCATTAGCATGCAATAAATAGAAAGGGGTCGAAAAGAGGAGGGAATTGCTGGTTATCTCATTCGATTATGTATGTAAAGGGAATAATTCATGAAAGCTAGTTGCAGATATTATATAAATCTCTCATATTTGCTACGACTCATTAGATGGATAGTAGAGCTTGTGAGTGCCCTTTTGGGGTTTGTATGGGTAAGGTAGGGAAAGGAGGGTATTTCTCTGCGAACAAGGTAAATTTTATATGCATAGATCATTCCTTCGCTATATCTGGAGCACATGATTACTCCAGCATTGTCTAATACTCCTTTGCAATGCATAAGCCCTAGGATTTCTCAAACCTGCATACTATCGTGACACCTTTACACAGCACATGTTCCTTCTATACAGACGCCATGATGCCAACTTTTCTTTAGCGATGTACGCTCCCAAAATGCATAGACCACGCAATGCAAACCCCGTCCAGTAAGGGGTTCAAATAACAACGCCACACCCACCCTTTTTACCCACCCAGTCACCCCTCCGCATGCCCCGTCGGTCCCTGACTCGCATAATCCACCGTCACAAACGCCCTATCCACCTCCCTCAACCCCTCCAAACAATACTGCAACGTCTCCGCCACATCATGCGCCCTACTCAGCCTCACATCCCCATCCAGCATAATATCCAATTCCACCCACACCCCATCGCCCGCATGATACGCCGTAATCGTCTTATAAGCATCCACCACAGGTGCAAACCGCCACGCCATGAACATGACTTTTTTCAAAACGTGATCTGAAACCGCAGACCCGGTGAGACGCGCGATGTTGTGGAGACAGGTCATGGCCCAGTCGTAGATTATGAAGAGGGAGAGGAGCGCGGCGCCGACGGGGTCGAGCCACCAGAGGGAGAAGGTGTGGCCGAGGAGGGGGAAGAGGAGGGAGAGCGTGTTGAATATTACGTCTGTTTTGCAGTCTTGGGCTAGGGCCATGACTTGTGTTGTTTTTACTCGGGCACAGCCTATCCATATCGTGCCTTTTACTACCACTGTCGCAACCAAGGCGCCAATTGCTACTGGTGGTAATACGACCGCTTCTCGGTCACTGTTCCCGGGGAGGAGTTTGGTGATGCTTTCTTGGAGAATTTGCAGGAAGGAGACGATCATGATTATGGAGAAGACGAGGATGCCGATGGGTTCGAGACGGCGGCGGCCGACGGGGAATTTGTGTGCGAGGCGGGAGAGGTTCCAGGCGACGAGGGCGTTGGTGGTGTAGATTATTAGGGTGCAGAGGAGGTCGAGGGCGGAGTCGATGAGGGAGGCGAGGAGGGAGAGGGAGCTGGAGAAGAAGGCTGCTGTTATTTTGGCGATTAGGAGGAGGATGTTGGCTAGGACGTTGATCTAGATGGGGAAAAGTATGTTAGTCTCCGTAGAGCTAATTGTGGTGATTGAGAAGAAATTAGAGTAGTGTAGGGTATGGGAAGTACATTGATGGCCCACTTTGCTCTTCTCTCTCCCGTCCTCCTCCTCTCCCTCTCATCCTCCGGCAACAACGGCCCTATATCTCCTCCTGTCGTCTTCAACTTCCCTCCCACCTCCGCCACCCCATCGCCATCCACGTCCTGTGGATTCATACTATCCAGCACCTCATCCGCCATACTCATAACCAAGGTATCAACCTCCAACCAATCATTCAATCGCTCATTCTGCGCCTCATAGAACCTTCTTACTTTCTTATTCTTGATCTCTTTGAGCTCGGCTTGGGATTTACGGTATTTTTCCAGCCCATCGCGGTCGACATTTTCTTTTAGTTTGCGCTTGAGTTCGGCATGGTAGGCATTATGGAGGGTGAGGTTGACGATGTCTTTGAAGCGCGGTTTTTGTCGCGTGGAGCGGATGGCGGATTCGAGGTCGTCGGGTTTGGAGTGATTGTGGTTGTTGGCGGAGGTGTAGTTGCCGTTGGATTGTGGACGGCGGAGCATGGTGGCGGCGGCTGTGGTGGTGAGGATGAGGCGGAGGAGCAACAGGGGAAGGAGTGGTGGAAGGGCATGGCATATTTGATGCCATTTTCTGGGGCGCTTCAAACCGGTTTCGGGAATAGAAGTTGGTTGGATGGAGCTGTCAATGCAGATTTACTTTAGTAGGCTTTCGGGTACCTAGATCTGATTTGGGCCAATCAGAGCAAAGCTATAAAGGAGCCGGTTTAATGCTGATGGCAATCCACTATACAACCATTTGCGTATTCTGCATCAGGGGTAACGTCTTGATCTGGGACTGAGAAAAAAATCTTTGATGGCATGTAATACAATGCATCGATGGTGAAACAAGAGGTTGGTATATTGGAATCGAGATGTCAATAATACATATACAACCTGGCCATGTACCAAGAGGTTGGTATATTGGAATCGAGATGTCAATAATACATATACAACCTGGCCATGTACCAAGGCTGGTCTAGTCGATGCTCGCGCCGCCGCAATGCAATTATACCTTTTGCTATTATGCGAACAAAACATGGAATAGCTTTCACTCATCCTCCTCACCTTCAAGACCCATATCCCACCCTTTCTTGCCTTGCTTCTCAAAGCCAGTCCACTTCCTTACGCGCTCTATGAACGCCGGTTCTTTTACTCTCTTCTCCGCATCCACTCTCGAGGCCTCCTCTTCTGCCCCGTCCTCTAGCTCGAACTGGCTCATTCTTTGGCCTATCCTGCTATCAATCACCATTGGCTCCTGCCACGGTCTTTCCGTCGTCTCCCCTGGCTCGTTCACTTTGAATGCGCTCTTGTGCCATTCTTTCCGTTCTTGCGCCAGAACAATCTCTTGTTCCCATGGTTCGTTGTTCTGCATGATAGCACCTTCAGATGATACGAGTGGTTTCGAAAACGCTTCATCTGGGTCTATCGCAGAAGCAAAATCGGCGGATTGGGAGTAGGGACGGACCTGCGAGGCTAATACTAATGCTGCGACGGATCGACCAGTCGAGTCAGCCAAGTATCGACGGGTGAGAAAGCGATATACTCTGGTCGGCGTATTGAGAAAGCCGAGAAGATGAGGTAGAGGAAGTGGAAGCGAGGGCTCTATGGAATTTGGTGGGAAGGGAGGTGTAGGGCAGGCGGGGTAGTCAAGGGGGAGGATGTACGGAGGCGTAGGTGATGCCTTTGCAGCTTTCTTAGGGGAAGGATCTGGCGTTGGAGAGTCCGGTTTGGAGTTAGAGTCTGAGGCTGATTCTCCGGATAAGGGTTCTGAAGAGGGCGAGTCGGATGGTGGAGATTGTGATGGTTCAAGATTAGTTTCCGTAGGTTCTGTAACTCGTGGTGGATCCAAAGGACCTAGCCAGCCTTCGTGAAGACCGCGGATGTATTCTTGCCAGGTATGTCTACCCAAGACTAGGTCGCCCTGCACACCGTCCCATTCTGTAACCCCACTCCTTTTCCGGACTTCGTAAAATAAATCATCCGTTGTCGCTTCGTCCACGTCGCTGTCAGAAGCTTCCGAAGGAGATGTCTCGCCATTTCTTTTTCGTACCCTCCGTATCTTCTTAGCTAGACCTGCTCGTACGTCGCCCTCCTTCCTTCCTTCAATGACCTCCCAGTCCAACCCGCCAGCGACGAGTATCGGCTTGATGTACTCGTGGAAATGGTCCCGAGCTGGACGAAGACTATCTCCTGGAGGTGCAGATAGAAAAATGGTGACTTTCCGGGGCATCGCCGTAGAAGGCAACGGCTCTTCTTTCAACCTGGAGACGAAGTTGCACCATTTACGTTGTGCCTTCTTTTTCTCATAGCGGTCGTATAAGAGGCTGGACGTGAAAGTTCCCGTGACAGCCCAGAATATAAGCCAATTACGGGAAGGCAGCTTGAATTTGAAGTTGGGCATACCTGGGTAGTGATGGCACGCGTTAGTTCACTGCTTGTGATGCAACTTTGGAATACAGACCTACCCATCATCCTGAACGCAGGGTTCCCAGCCGGCTTAGGGCCAGATGCTGGCGGGCCATCTGTGGCCGGGGGCTTGTCCGCCATCAGTGAGGCTTTTGTCGTGGAACAGCACAGGATTTGACTACTGTTCAAGCTCTTCAAGTACTGCTAACAAAATGTTTAGTCTAGACTTTTCTCGGGAGGTCTAGCCGCTGATGTTCTAGAAGCCCGTTGGCGTTCCGCCCCGTCATAAGTGGAACATGGATTGTGTACAACCCCTGAGGCCCTTTCTTTGGAGGCAGAGCCTCACAGATTGGAGCGCTGAAGTTCGATTAGACGCCGAAAATCCTACTGGTCTGTGTCTAGGGGTGTTTGGATTACCTCATTGGCCTCTACGGCCTGCGGGCCTGCAGCCCGCAGCCCGTCCTATGTAGCATTGACCCCTCTGTAGCTAAGTGCAGGCATTGTACTCAACGTAAAGGGGCTTTCTACAGTAGAAATTCACACCAAATCCACCCCTCATAGACATCCCAAGTGCCTGCTGATCAGCTGAGTCTCTACTGCGCCTAGTCTCACTTTGCATTGTTCACTCTCTAGCGCGCTGAGGCCGTTCACCGCTGTGTTAAAGTGTTAAACCCATTGATCTTCCAGTCAAGCTTTTCCCGCTACCTCATCTGCAAGACACCTTCATCTATCATACCGTACGACTCTGGACCCCAGCATGGATCCAAATAAAAAGCTACACCTGAATTTTGGTGGTATGGGAGGAGCCAATTACAACAATGAGCGCAACTATACCCCCACAAATGAGCGTGTTTTCCCCACCACCCCCTCCACCTTCCCTCAGTCGGTCTTCCCACCCACTCAAGCAAACAATGAATATGCTGGTGCCCAGATCCAGAACAATTATGCCAACCAGCAAGGGGGCTATTTCCCCACTGGAGCGTATCAGCCTCAATACAGCCAACCACAGTCCCCCTATCAACAATCTCAATACCAGGGACAATATCAAAACCAATACCAGACACAAAACCTCCCTGCGCCGCAACCGTCATATCAACAGCGGCAAACTGGCTACAGTGCGAATGACCCGACCTCAAACCTCGCTCGCCAGTTCTCTAACCAGAATCTCGGAGCACCTCCACGACAATCCAGCCCCTTTGGTCGACAACCCTCGCCAAGCTCAAGGCTTTACCCAAACAGTCAGGCGCCCCAGAGTCAGCAAAACCGTAACCACCAGAGCTATGTGACAAATCAGCAAAACCAAGGGAGCCTCCTTAACCCTTCAGGCGGAAATGCTACCAGCCCGTCCCTGTCTCCTTCACAGGAGATCGAAATGCCAGAAAAGAACCCGAACAAGTACAGTCAGAATGTTCAAAAGCGTGGGCAGGCTCTTCATTCCACGGTCGAAACTTTCTTCAAAGAGAATATAGCTCGTGCTCGGGACCGCAACATTCGGTAAGTGTTCAAGTAAGGGGGGAAGCCTTGCTTCAACGTACCTCCGTATGCATATACCAGACTGAGAAAATTGATTAGCTGACTCGTGATTTCCGACCAGTGCTCGTGAGCTCGAGACTTTCTTGAAGAACGAAACCAAATCAGATCATGAGAAGCGGAAGCACGCTGAGAATACCCGCAACAATGAAAACCAATATCTTCGCTTTTTACGCACGAAAGAAACGGCAGCAAACTTTATCACCCTAAATCGGGTCGGCAAAGGGGCGTTCGGAGAGGTCAAACTTGTTCAGCGAAAGCGGGATGGCAAGATCTACGCTCTGAAGTCACTCGTCAAGACTGAGATGTTCAAGAAAGATCAATTAGCGCACGTGCGTGCAGAACGTGATATATTAGCAGAGTCGGACAGCCCTTGGGTTGTCAAACTGCACACCACGTTCCAAGACAGCACCTTCCTTTACATGTTGATGGAATTCTTGCCTGGGGGAGATTTGATGACTATGCTTATCAAATACGAGATTTTCTCCATCCCAATTACGAGGTTCTACATGGCTGAGATAATATTGGCCATCGAATCAGTGCATAAGCATGGCTATATCCATCGGTGAGTGCTGATCAGCTCTTTCGCCTTGCTTCGTTTCCTACCTGAAGACCTCGTTACCGAGCTCCTCATTCCTCGGTGTGCATTTTCGTGTTCGAATACACCTATCAAATGCCGAAAAACAGTCTTTTCGCGTCACCAATTACGATCTCGCAATCCCACAGCCTCATGTTAATTACAGTCTATTTACAGAATCATGCTGACAAAGTCATAGTGACATCAAACCCGATAATATTCTCCTGGATCATAAAGGCCATGTCAAGCTCACAGATTTTGGTCTCTCCACTGGTTTTCACAAACAGCATGACAATGCATACTACCAGGAGCTCCTGCAAAAGGGCTCATCGAACAAGCCCAAGAACAGAAACTCCGTCACCTTAGATCAGATCAATCTTACGATCAGTAACCGAAGTCTTATTAACACATGGCGCAAATCAAACCGTAGAGCTCTTGCATATTCCACGGTTGGCACTCCAGATTACATCGCCCCTGAAATTTTCAGTGGGCAGGGTTATTCTTTCGCTTGTGATTGGTGGTCTGTGGGAGCCATCATGTTCGAATGCTTGGTCGGTTGGCCTCCATTTTGCGCCGAAGATGCCCATGACACCTATCGCAAAATCGTCAATTGGCGCAGCTCGTTATATTTCCCCGACGAAAACCCTCTGTTGCAGAGTAGAGAATTTGAACAATGGGAATGCGCAGAGGACTGCATTCGGAGGTATGTTTCCCCCCTCTCCCGGCGCGTTGCTAGACTATCACTGATCCAACCATTCCAGAATGCTCTGTGATGTATCTGACCGCTTAGGCAGCCAGTCAGGCCCCAACGGAAGCCAAGAAATCAAAGCCCATCCATTCTTCAACGGTGTTGAATGGGACAAGCTGCGCACCATCCGCGCACCCTTCGAGCCCAATCTAAAGTCTAATGTCGATGTCTCGTACTTCCCAATTGACGAAATCAGCCAAGAAGACACAACGGCCCAACACCGTGCGCAGGCCGATGCATTAAGCGAAGATCACGCAGCAGATATGAGTCTGCCGTTCATCGGCTACACATTCAAACGATTCGAGGGCATGAGATAGTCCTAGACCCCCTCTGAAGCCGGAGCCACTATTAGCATTGCGTGAGAATGAAAGAAGCCATGAGCATATGAGGGCGTTTGAAGGAATTGACAATTCATCATCATCATTCATGATCGGTGCAAGAGATGACAAGAGTTTTTCGATCCAAATGAAGTCGCTGAGCAACTTCTTTCTTGCATTTGCATATTGAAGCAGATCGTTGACTTGGATGCATGCGTGCATGCGAAATTAGGTAGGAGGCATGGTATGTATCAAAGTCAGGACCTTGATGCATGCCTTTCAATTCTGTTCTTTTGTATTGAGATGCTTGACAGAGCATGAAGCGAAGTGTGTGGACGCACGATGGTACGCAGATATCATAGCATACTCTTGCAATTAGCAGACTCAAACAAATATTGGCCTTGTTAGTGTATGCCTTTGCTTGACTGTATATGATGCAACAATTTCTGGATGGTTTGTTCATTGTGGTTTTTTCAGTCTATGCAAGTCTATTAGACTATGGTAGTAGGCTATTGAGGATATTCAGTTGGTCGGCCTTATATCTACCTGAGCCATCTCTCCATAAGGTGCTTTTTCCCCGCCCTACATTGATACCCAGCCCAACACACCCCTCTCAGACCCATACATTCCCCCCCTTCTCCCCTTCACCTTAACTCAACCCTCACCCTCCCCCTCCCCCCCTCAACAAAAAACCCCACCATCCTAGTCCCCGCCGGAATCTCCATATCCCGTCTCTTCCATCTACTCTCATCCCTCCTCTTTCCCTTCCCACCCACCTTCCTCTCCTCCTCCTCCGATCTTAGCTTCCTACCCTCCTCCTCGGATTTAATCTCCTCGTCGGAAGATTCATCCTCACTAACGCTCCACCCCTCCTCGTCTTCGGTCCCGGCAATGGGATCCCATTCGTCGGTTTCGAGAATGAGTTTTATGGAGTGCGGGAGGATGGTGAAGAGGCGGGCGACGAGGCCGAGGAGGGCGTAGGTGGAGATTGTGAGGGGGATGAGGTGGGTTTTTTCGAGGAATGGGGGGTGGGGTTGGGGGTCTTCTTCTTGAGGGGATTTTGGGGAGGGGGTTGGGGGTTGGGATGGGGATGTGGATTTGGGGAGGAGGGAGAATTGGTGACGCGCTGTTTGGAGGTCTTGGTTTGAGATGTAGAATGTGAATTTTGTTACGCGGGCTTTTAGGGTTCCGGCGTCTGCTTGTTCGGGTTGCTTTTTTGTGATTTCTGGCTCGTAGTGGATTTTGCAGAGGGATTTGTAGCGTGGGTTTTGTGATCGAATTTCTTGTTCTTCGTCGGCGTTAGTCGCAGCAGCGAAATGTTTTGCGACGAATTCAAGGTAGAAGATTTCTGCGTTCTGCCGAGTATCTTTGGTTATTGTTTGATAGTTGAGCTCCGTGATACCTGGGAGACGTGCGATGGTGTGGAGGGTTGCTGATGGAGTGGCGGTTAGCGGGGCTTGTTTCGTGAGAAGCTTTGTGAGGGTGGGAAAGAAGGTAGATATTGAGTCCAGTGTGGAAAGGTCACTTATAGCAGTAGATGTTAGATCTAGTTCTTTGAGAGACTGGAAGCGGATAGTAGCGTTGGAGGGTTGCGTTCGGAAAGACTCTGAAGGGACAGAAAGTGTGAAAGGATTCGAACGAAGGCTGAGACTTTTGAGGTTCGGAAGTTCTGACAGGCAGGCAATAGACTGTAGTGACTGTAGGCCATTGAAAGATAGATCAAGCCTGTCTATGTCTTTGATATGCAACGGGCTTGTCAAGGTCTTCAGGCCATTAGAGGCAAGGGACAATGTTCTCACCGAATGAAAGTTCGAGGTTATAGATACGATCTATTGATGTGTATGAGCAACAAATTGCAATTAGATAACAGGACTACCGACCTCGTCCCAGGAGAATAGAGTCTCGTTCAATCCAAGTAGTTTTATTTCTTCAAAGGAATGACTTGCGACCATCGAAGAAACGCAATCCGTGTCTCTGAACCGGTTTCCACTGAGATGAGTTAAGTAAAACAAAATATCACAAGGCGGACGACTTGGTCTTCGGATACACACTTGAGTTCGAGTGCGGCCAGATGTTTTAGAGCACCGCAGATACCTATAACATCGATCCACGTTTCAAGCAAATTCCTACTCAAGTCGAGTTCAACGATGCTTAAATCCTGTGACTTTAATTCTTCAACAAAAGACCAGCGTGAGTTCTGGTTCGTGGGATGGGAAGCATTGTCCTTTGCTTCTTGCGGAGAGCTGTTGACGCCGGCGACACAGAGGCCATCAAGGACGACGATCTTCAATTCCTGTAAAGCGGCTAGCTGCCGGTTTATCTTCTCAAAGCCGACCTCCTCAACCGTCTTGCCACTAATTTGGATCTTTTGCTCCGCAGCTGTGCCTTTGGGTGCATCGGATGAATTGTACTTCTTTGTCAATGCATCTAGAAAGCTGAGTGGCGGGTCACTAGGCCTGGAAGGTCTGACAAATGAGCCTGCGCTAGGGTGACCACTAATACCTAGGCCACCAATAAGAACATGTGCATAGTAGGACTAGGTACTGCCATTAGATATAGTGGGCTTTGAAATATGATTGTGAGAAAGAATGGCGTTGAATGAGAAAGATCCTGAATCGCAAAAAGGCCGACTTAGATGATAAGAATACTGTTTTAAGAGAGTCATCGACCAACATAGAAATTCCAAACCATACAGGAAAGCAGCTTCAACCCTCATACCTACATTGAAAGAATCGTTCGCCTTCATAGCTTCCGTCATGCTTGCCGCGGCTAGGTTCATCCCATTCTACGCCCAGCCAATCTCCCTTTTTAGTATTCTTAACAGGACCAACATAGCGAACGGTGCATAGGTGGCCGTCAAACGAAACCCTCTGTCCGAGATACCTTTGCTCTAGCATCTTCAGCCCTTCCAGCCCATATCCAGAGCTGGTTGTTTGAGCTGGGGAACGATTATCAACTACTAACGTGTTCGGTGCTCGAATGCTTAAATACCCAGCCTCGGTAGCCCCGGAAGTTCCCGCAGAGCCGCATTGAACGCGAAAGGATTCAACGTCCGCCGGCTAACACCACATCTTCATCAAAATTCATACCACAGCTACCAAGCGTAAGAGACTTACTTTTCGAGCAAGGACGCCAGCGTCGTGTTTGCCAGCATTATGAACGGCGCCAATGGCGTTGCGGCTCCGCCTGGCCTATGGTCGGAAGCACGCAATGCTGAAGGCCGTGTCTACTATTACAACACGGTAACGAAGGCAACGCAATGGACGAAGCCTGCGGAACTGATGACTCCAGCGGAGGTAAGTGTTGAGCATCCGTGAGTGTGCATTCATGGAGCTAACATTGCGTAGCGGGCCTTAGCAAATCAGCCCTGGAAAGAATATACTGCGGAAGGGGGCAGGTGAATATCTCGCGGCTGTTATCATCGCCTTCGTCAACATGCTCACAGCTTCAAACAGGAAGTACTGGTATAATACCGAGACTAAGCAGAGCTCATGGGAGATGCCAGAAGTCTACAAGAGCGCCCTGGCTCAAACTGCGCCCACACCTAAACCTTCTCTTCCGTTAGTAGCCTGACTAAAGTGTCCAGAGTCGCCTAAGCTGATACTTCACAGTGCCCCTCAATTTGTTGCAGGAGGCACGGCTTCTTTCTCCTCTTATCCTCCACAGCGTGACAGGGACGACTATGGCGAGCGAGCAGGGCCTGACAGGCAGATCGGTTATGGAGACATGAATGGATCGAAGGGGCCTATGCTCAATGCACAGCAAAATGAGCCAGACTATTCAACATTTGAGGAAGCTGAAGCAGCTTTCATTAAGCTTCTCCGAAGATCGAACGTACAGCCTGACTGGACCTGGGAGCAGACTATGCGAGCAACGATAAAAGATCCCCAATATCGAGCTTTAAAAGATCCCAAGGATCGCAAAGCAGCTTTCGAAAAATATGCCATCGAGGTTCGGATGCAGGAGAAAGACCGCGCCAAGGAGAGGCTTGCAAAACTCCGTGCAGACTTCGGTACCATGCTGAGGAGTCATCCAGAGATAAAGCATTACACTCGATGGAAGACGGCGCGTCCAATCATTGAGGGTGAGACAATCTTCAGGTCCACAAGCGATGATACTGAGCGACGGCAGCTTTTTGAGGAATACATAATCGAGCTCAAAAAGGCAAATATCGAACGCGAGGCTATCACTCGAAAGTCTGCTATGGACGATCTTGTAGGATTGCTGAAGGCACTGGATCTTGAACCATACACGAGATGGTCGGAAGCGCAGGAGGTCATTGAATCGAATGAGAAATTCAAATCAGATGATAAGTTTAAAACCCTTAGCAAGTCGGACATTTTGACAGCTTTCGAGAATCATATCAAGTCCCTGGAGCGTACATTCAACGACGAACGCCAGCGAGAGAAGAACCTCAAGCAAAGACGAGAACGGCAGAACAGAGACCGATATATGGATCTGTTGAAGGAATTAAAGGCAGATGGTAAAATCAAAGCGGGCACGAAGTGGATGCATATATTGCCGGAAGTCCACGAGGATCCTAGGTACGTAGCTATGCTTGGGCAGCCTGGTTCAACCCCTCTAGATCTCTTCTGGGATATGGTCGAAGAAGAGGAGAGAGCATTCCGCCCCCTACGGAACGACGTACTCGATGTCTTGGAAGATAAACGCTATGAAATAACCCCTAAAACTACATACCAAGAATTCTTAGACTTGATGTCTACGGATCGCCGCACAGCTTCTATACCACCAGACACTCTACATCTTATCTTTGACCGCCTGCTCGAGAAAGTCGTTCGCCGATCCGAAGATGATAAACACACTTCTGAGCGCCAGCAACGCCGCTTGATCGACGGTCTTCGGTCAAAGATCAAGCATCTCGAAAAGCCTCCAATTACCTCAAGCACAACCTGGGATTCCGTTCGTCCTCATATCTCCCACTTCGATGAATTCAAAGCCCTCGATAACGAAGATCTCCGGCGTCAAGCCTTCGAGAAAGTTATACGTCGCATCAAAGAGAAGGAGGAAGATGAGCGGCACTCTAGCAAGCGTGACCGCTCTAGAACCCGAGACCATCGTGACCGCGATCCCCGCAATGGTCACATCTCCTCCCACCGCCACTCAAATCCCATAGATCGACACGACCGTCGTCGCGGCAGCCGTACCCCTGAGCTTGACGCTTACGAAGCTGATCGCCGTAAAGCCATGGCGGATCGTGAACGCCAATATCACAAATCCGGTTCCACGGGTCTCTCACCTCCTCCTCGCTCTCGAGAACGTGAACGCATAGCCAGTCACCCACCTCGCCTAAGTCACTATGACCGCGAAAGGCGAGATAGGGAAGAGGAGAGGGAGAGGCTTTATCGTACGAGGGGCGACCCACGGGGCTCAAGAGATGAGCTTGACTATGGTGGTGGGGGAGGCAGCAATAGTGGGAGGAGACGGAGGGAAAGTGATGGGGAGAGTATTGGAAGTGGGAGGAAGCGGGTGAGGAGGGAAGAAGGGGGAAAGAGAAGTAGGAGGGAGAAGACGCCCGAACCGGTGGTGCCGGTTAAAGAGGAGCCGGCTGTGCATTCGGGGAGTGAAGAGGGAGAGATGGTTGAGGAGGAGTAAGTGCCTAAAATTTTGGTTTCAGGGGGGTTTCTTGCATTGAAAATGCTCGTCAGCCAACTTCTTTGCCTGGAGCATTTACACTATTATGATAAGCTCTTCCGATATGCTGCTCCTATAGGGGTTCTGCAAGCCAATATCACGTGGATGCAAGCTCTGCGGGAGCAGTGTTCGCCAAATGTTTTATTATCTAATTTTCGATTGTGCTTTCTCATCTAGATAATTTTCAGGCTCATCATATGGCATGCTCCTAATTCATTGCTCGTCGCATTCATACTGCATGTTCACCATTTGGACGGCAGTCACCTAGCTTGACCCATCAAAGTCCGTTGTAGTAGAGGCCTTTGGCCTCATACCTGGCGGCTGTATGTGAGACCACGCAGCATCACCCAGAGGCCTAGCAAGAGGGTACTTTGACAGGAGGTAGACCGCCGTCGCCATTGTTAGTCGTCCTCGTCGTCCCCGTTGTCAGCACAAGACTCGTCAGGAGGTTCCACGTTGTGCTTGCGGGCGCCTTCACTAGCGCTCAAAGTCTTTGCTGTGCCTGTGGCGTCATTGTTTGGAGGTGGGCTCTTTGAGATGCCCTTTTTAACTCTCGTTCTCCAGGAAGAACTGTTTGTGTGATTAGAGTGAGTTTAGTCTGGGAATAACGAGGGTGGTTAGCTTACGAATTTCCCACTCAGCTTCTGTTCCTGGTCTAGTTGGCTGTTGTACTTGTTGATGCGGGGGCGGAAGCTGTTCGGATCACGGCGGAAAGTGACATCCAGGTTCTTCAAGAATTTGTTGCACCCGGTCAGCAGGCTCTCAGGTGTGTTGGCCCTGGCTTCAATTGAAGGCTGGCCATCGAAGACAATGACACGGTCAGCGAGGTAGGTAGCCATAATGAAATCGTGCTCGACGATAAAAGCAGTTTTCTTTGCGTGCATGATGAAGCGCTTGATGACACGAGCAGCGATGATACGTTGTTCGGAGTCGAGGTATGCACTTGGCTCATCGATGAGATAGATGTCTGCTGGAATTCCTAGGGCAAGAACGATTGCTACGCGCTGCAATTCACCACCGGATAGGTTCTGAACTTCCTGGTCGATGAAGTCGTCGAGCTTCAGAGGCTTGTAGACGTCTGTTTGGAATTGAGGATTCAAGAACGAAGCCTTGATTTTCTTAAAGAAAAGCTGGCGAACTGTGCCCGTGAATTTGGGGGTAATCTTCTGAGGCTTCATGGAGATATTCATTTTTGGGACGGATTTTGTGCCATCGGGCTTGTCGGAGCCAGCTAGCAGTCTACAGAAGGTTGTCTTGCCTGTTCCATTCTCGCCCATCATGACGATTATCTCAGAGTCAGTAAATTTCCCGGGTTCGATTTTCAAGTGGAAGTCCCCTAAAGTTTTCTCCATAGCCGGGTAGCTATAACTCATTGCCTTGTCGGCCATATAATCTTCTCCCACTTCGGCGATACGGAAGGTCAAGGACTCCTCTCGGAAACGTAGGTTCTCTGTGGGAATATTGCCGTCAAGAAAGATATTGATACCTTCTCTCACGGAGGCAGGGAGTGTAACTACACCGTACACAGCAGGCTTGCCATATAGAACGCAGATGAAATCGGACAAGTAGTCCAGAACGGACAAATCGTGCTCAACAACAATAACATAGTCGTCTGGACGTAGAAGGTTGCGGATGGTTCTGGCAGCACTGAGACGTTGCTTGACATCAAGATATGAAGATGGCTCATCGAACATGTAGCTTGAAATAGGTCAGCCACTCCCCAGCAAGTGAAGCATCATGAACATACACATCGGCTTTCTGGACACAAACGATCCCAATCGCGAATCGCTGCAGTTCTCCACCAGAAAGCTTGTCAATATCTCGGTCGGCAACCTGGTTCAATTCTGTGACATTGTTAACCTTGCTTCTCATCTGTCGCAACAGTGACATACCCAGAACATCCATAATTTCCTGAAGATTGTCCATCTGACAGCGAGCCTTGAGCAACGTGTGAACGCTTCTGTCTGTTCCCTTTACGGCTTTTGGGATCTGGTCGACATACTGGGGCTTGACAACAGCCTTGAGATCGTCCTCCAAAACCTTTGTGAAATAATCTAGACCTTCTTTAGCATGTGTCAGGCAAGTATCAAAGCAAACCCACTCTGAAGCTCGGAACCCCGGAAATATTTCAATATCTCTTCCCAGTCTGGCGGATCATCATATCGTCCCAGATTCGGCTTCAACTTGCCACTGAGTATCTTCAAGGCAGTACTCTTGCCGATTCCGTTTGTCCCAACTAACCCAAGGACTTGTCCAGGTCTTGGCATAGGGAGCCGATGCAGCTTGAAACTGTTCGCAGAGTATCGATGTGTAACTTGCGACTCCAGATTGGTTGGTAGATTGATGATGTTGATGGCACCGAAAGGGCACTTCTTTACGCAGATACCACATCCAATACAAAGTCGCTCGGAGATGAAGGCGATCTTCGAGTCAGGGGTGACTTCGATGCAGAGCTTCCCAGTCCGCACGACTGGGCATGATTTCTTGCACTCTTGACGGCATTTCTTGATATATCAATCAGTTATGGTGGCGGTATGAAGGGACAGCTAGCATCCGGTACCTTGGGCTTGCACTGAAAAGCGAATCGTTAGCATTATCTAAGACTGTTGTAGGAGTGGAAGTGTCCCGCACCTTGTCGTTATTCACAATAGCAATACTGCAGCGGGCAAGACAGGGTCAATAGTGGTCTTATACGAACAAAAGAACTGGAGGCCTTGGCTCTTACATACCGGGTAAGTCGGTCGGCCATTGTGACTGTTCCCTTCTTTTCGAGAAGGCAAGCTGTGCTTTGAGTAAGAAAAGCCCCCTCGAAGGTGCGAAAGATCTGATGAAAAGTACTCTACCCCAAAGTCAAAGACTGTTGAGCTGTTAAGCTCAAAGCAAAAACGAAACGAGACTGTGGCGCAACAGAGGTGAAGACTTAAATATTCACATGCAAGGCTCAGTGGGTTGTCGGCTTAGCGAAGGTTAAAGTGAGGCTGACACTGCGGGAGGAAGTCGGTAGCGCTTTGGAGGCTCGGCCTTTGACTTCCTACCACTATACTTCACACTCACACACATACAATCTACCTACCACACAACACCACACTAACGACGATATAAGATACGGCAATAGGCCCTCATAGCCATGGCTTGTAAGTAGATCATCTGCTCTTGTCGTCTTGTATGCACCAATTTGCGGATCGATGCTATACATCCGCCTACGGCTGGACAAGGCCATCTCCATCTCTGGGCCCCCCTATGCACCACAGTCCATATGCCGTCTATTTCTCAATCAGGGTCAATATGGACTGCTGCATATCAGTGGAATGCTCTGCATGCATTTTTACTGCTTCCATGGCTCCCACAACGCTTGCCTACCCGCAGAACATCTTTCATCAACTTCATCATCAATAGTCCTTTCTCCATCATATACATATGTTTCTCCATCTTCAAGCAAGTTTACAGAGCCATTCTCAGTGTTTCCTTGGTCGCCTACTGTCCTAATTGCTGTGCTGAATGCGCAAAGCCGAATCTCCTGCTTGTCATCATTCAATGCTAACTTGTCGGTGTCCTAGCGAGCGGCCTGGTGTATCAACCAACGGCGTCAACTACCACCACTCTTCCGTATTCGAACGGACACCTGTCTCCTCCCTCGGGCAAGCCTGTGACCAATGGGGCTGTGACACCAGACAGTGAAAGTGATCTTTCCGAGGCAATCGATCTCCCCAATGCCCCTGCCTCATATCCAACGAGCGAGCGATACGAAGATGGAGACGATAGCAGGATGCGTGACTCGGATGCTGAGTCGTCGCATGAAGAGGATGCTCTCGGCTCTGATGATCCCGATTACGATATGGCAACACCAGGTGCTGCCAATACTACATCTCCGCCAGACGCACGGTCCTCATCACAAGATTCACCTCGCCAGCGGAAAAGAAAGATCGGCGTCGAACCCGATGATTATATGCTGAATGACCCCGAACTCTACGGTCTGCGGCGGAGTGTAAGTCCTCCACAGGGCATGTTATGTCACTTCACTGATTCAAGCGTAACAGGGTCGACCTCGTCCATCACGACAGATCGTAGGTGACCCCTTCCAGAGACTTCACGAGCGTTTTACTGATTCGAGCATTTAGATTGATGATGACTCTGAGGACGATGACTCTGGGTCAGATATTCGGAGTGGCCCCGTACGGAAGCGACGAAAACACAATATTTCTCATCAAGGTAATCTCAAAAACCTAGGCTGCTTGGCTATCAAAGCCTCTTCTGGTGCTGATCAAATGTTCATAGTATCCAAGCAGCATACTCCCTCCGGCCAATCACTCTCCGATAGCGAATCAGATATAGACGCCTACGGTGGATCTCGTCGAGCTTTTGCTGCTAAGAAGCAACAACGCCGGTCTGCTCAGCCTGCTCGAGACGTCACCCCAGCACATGGAGAAGTACGTTTTTCAACTAGAAAGGCTGCAAAAGTGTCAAACTACAATGAAGACGATGATGACATGTTCGATGATGAGGCCGATATGGTGCCTCAATCTTATTGGACTACCACGGCGGAGGACAACGTGCCGGCAATCGACGCCGTTCTGAATCATCGACTGCGCGAGGATACAAGTCAGTAGGCACGAATGGTAATACCTAATGTAGGAGCTGATTTGTTAATAGGTAAAGACCTTAACGATCCTGGGAGAGACGATTTCGAGTATCATGTGAGCCTTATCTCTTCTTATTCTCCCCCTTTCCTCTTTCAGCTGCCATCAACACCTTTGCTGACTATGAGAAGATCAAATGGCAGGGCAAGGCTCATTATCACGCTACTTGGGAGACGAACGCTAGCTTAACCTCCTGTCGTGGTATAAGACGGCTAGAAAATTACTTCCGTAAAGTTGTGCAGGAACATATACACATGGAGCATGACTCGGATATTCCACCTGAGGAGAAAGAAAAATGGAACCTTGACCGCGAGCGTGACGCTGATGCTTTGATCGACTACGTTAAAGTGGAAAGGGTGATCGGTATGCAAGAGGACGAGGAGGGGGACACAGAATACTTTGTAAAGTGTACGTTGGCCTTGCTGCGTGCATCCAGCACTCATTGACCATTCTTAGGGAAGGGTCTTTATTACGATTCCTGCACTTGGGAGAGTGGCAGTCTTGTTCGCAATATTGCGCAGAACGAGATAGATCGATACCTTGATCGGACTTCATCCCTACCGCAATCGAACAAATCCGAGTCCAACCTCGCTACGAGAAGGCCATTCCAACGTATACTTGCACAACCTCCCTACATAAAGCATGGCACCCTACGCGAGTTCCAGATGCACGGTGTCAATTTCTTGGCATACAACTGGTGCAAAGGAAACAACGTGATATTAGCGGACGAGATGGGTCTGGGAAAAACCGTGCAAACTGTTGCCTTCATGAACTGGCTTCGTCATGATAGGCAACAACAAGGTCCTTTCATTGTTGTAGTACCCCTCTCGACCATGCCGTCATGGGCCGAAACGTTCGACAACTGGACACCTGATATCAATTATGTCGTCTATAACGGTAATGAAGCGGCACGAAACATCATTCGAGAGCATGAGCTCCTCGCTGAAGGCAACAGTCGAAGAGCTAAATTCCATGTCCTACTGACTACTTACGAGTACATACTTGCGGATGCGTCGTTCTTGTCTACGATCAAGTGGCAATTCATGGCTGTGGATGAAGCTCATAGACTCAAGAACCGGGAGTCTCAGCTCTATGCCAAATTACTCGATTTCAAAGCCCCCAGCCGCCTTCTGATCACTGGAACACCAATGCAAAACACACTGGGCGAGCTATCTGCTCTCCTTGATTTCCTCATGCCTGGAAAAGTCCATATAGAAGAGAAGATAGATCTTACGTCGGAAGAGGCGGGTGCAAAGATCAACGAAATGACCACCGCTATCCAACCCTACATGCTTCGCCGCACCAAGAACAAAGTCGAGAATGACATACCGCCCAAGACTGAGAAGATTATTCGAGTCGAACTGTCCGATGTTCAATTAGACTACTACAAGAACATCTTGACCAGGAACTACACAGCACTTAACGAGGGCGCGAAGGGTCAGAAGCAGTCTTTACTAAACATCATGATGGAGTTGAAAAAAGCCAGCAACCACCCGTTCATGTTTCCCAGCGCCGAAGAGAAGATTTTAGCTGGTAGTGATCGACGGGAAGATACCTTGAAGGCCTTGATCACCAGCAGCGGCAAGATGATGCTACTTGACCAGTTGCTTACAAAGTTGAAAAAGGACAATCATCGAGTGTTAATATTCAGTCAAATGGTCAAGATGCTTGACATCCTTGGAGACTACCTACATCTCCGCAACTATCAGTTTCAACGTCTTGATGGCACAATAGCGGCAGGACCTCGCCGTCAGGCTATTGACCACTTCAATGCTCCAGACAGCAACGATTTCTGCTTCTTGCTTTCAACGAGAGCGGGAGGCCTCGGCATCAACCTAATGACAGCAGACACGGTGATCCTGTTCGACTCGGACTGGAATCCTCAAGCCGACCTTCAAGCAATGGCTCGTGCTCATCGCATTGGGCAGACAAAACCTGTCAGCATTTATAGGCTAGTTTCTAAGGAGACGGTCGAGGAAGAAGTTCTTGAGCGTGCACGAAACAAGCTAATGCTTGAATTCATTACCATCCAGCGGGGCGTTACTGACAAGGATGCCAAAGAACTGTCAGAAAAGATGGTCCGTGCCGGGAAGGCCATCGCAGAGCCCAATTCTTCAGAGGATATCTCACGCATACTCAAGCGCCGCGGAGAGAAAATGTTCTATCAGTCCGGTAATCAGAAGAAGCTGGAAGAACTCGACATCGACTCGGTGCTGGAGAATGCTGAAGAACATCAAACAGAGCAACCGGAAGGTCTTGCCGCGGACGGTGGTGAGGAATTCTTAAAGAGCTTCGAGTACATGGACGTCAAGGTTGAGCTGGAATGGGATCAAATCATCCCTAAAGACCAACTCGAGGAGATCAAAGCTGAAGAGAAGAGGAAAGCTGATGAACGTTATCTCGCTGATGTGATCGAGCAGAATGCGCCGAGAAGGCCAAAGCAGGCTGACAAAGAGCGTGAAGAGCGAGCTGCCAAGAAACGTGCACGAGATCTTGCCGCCATTGAAGCTGGTGCTGATGATTCCGATCAACGACCAGGTCAAGATCCAAAACGGCCTTTAAGCGAGAAGGAAGTGCGCAATCTGATCCGCGGTTACTTACGCTTTGGTTCCATCGACGATCGTGGGGACGAATTGGTACAAGACGCTCGACTTGCTAACAGAGATCGTGGACTCTTGAGGGACTCGTTGCAGGAGATCATTGACAAAGCCTCTGAGCTGATGAAAGAAGAACAAGATCGCATCGACACATTAGAACGCCAGCATGGTAAGACGTTGACAAAAAAGGACAGAAAAGCTGTACTGTTTGACTTCAAGGGTGTGAAACGCATCAATGCAGAGACCATAGTCGAGCGCCCTGGTGAGATGCGAATGCTAAAAGAAGTGATTGACAAATTCCCGGATCCGAAAACTTTCCGCATCCCAGAAGCGTCGAAAGGAGCGACCTATACCTGCGAGTGGGGTTCCAAGGAAGACGGTATGCTCTGTGTCGGCATTGTTCGTCATGGCTACGGCGCATGGGTTCAGATCCGCGATGACCCTGATCTCGGCTTACACGACAAGTTTTTCCTCGAAGAGCATCGCGTCGAAAAGAAAGAAGAGCGAATTAAAGGCGAAGAGAAGAGCGTTAAGTCTCCAGGGGCCGTCCATCTCGTGCGCCGTGCTGATTACCTTCTCTCTGTTCTTAAAGAGAAGACCAGCAATGGGACCAACCTCGCCGCAAAACGTGCAGTTGAGAATCATCACCGCAACAACAAGAAGAACGGCATGTACGTAAAGATGAGTGAGAATAGGACAAGTGTGTCTGCTTCACCAGCTCCCTCTTCGGCCCGGCGAGGACACCGTGAAGCAGAGAGACATCGCAACCGCCATAGCACTGAGCGTCGGGTATCCAACGGAGAACACAATGGTCATACTCCAAGAAATGACCCGCGACTGCGGGACCATGTCAGGCACGAAGACCGTCATCATCACTCACAGCATCACCACCGTCCTAGCAACACCGTTGATCCAAACAACTCACTCATGAAAAGGCTTTTCGCTCCTGTCAAGGACAGCCTGAAGGCCGTGCAAGGTGCCACCAAAGAAGGGATGCCTGACAAGGTCGCTCGCGCACGTGTGCTGCGATACGAATTGGTCAGAATTGGGGACCATGTGGCGGATCTAATCAAGGACCCGGAGAACACCTCCAAGGACGACGAGCGTTTATTCTGGTAGGTGTACTTGTTTATTGTTGACCGTATGATCTTGCTAATTACCTATTCAGGGAATTTGTCGCAGCCAATTGGCCTAATCCAAACACTGCAGGGCCCACCATCATGAACATGTATGAGCGAATTGCGGCTGCAGAGAGGAATGGCTTGAAGCAGGGCGAGTCTGCTAAAGAGGGGGAGTCTGCTAAGGAAGCAGAGTCTGCGAAGCAGGGAGACTCTACTCCGCATGGAGAGGCCCCACGCGTCAACGGACAAGTTAATGGTGTTATGGTGAAACACGAGTGAGGAGTGATGGGAATTTGCTTATATACGAACTCAACAAGGTGGGTATTCGCGGCCGAGATTCTCCAATCTTGGAAGATAATGAACATGAACATGGGTGGGATTTTGATCTAATGGACTGATATATTGCAAGGCGTTGGGGCAAGACAAGGATGAGGAATCGTATGAGGTTTCCACCATTGCAGGAGTTCGGCTGCCTGGCCAATGTAGGGCATTGACTGGCTATGCAGATTTTTATGCCACTAGGGTTGCTTTAGGGTCTCAAAAAGGGAACGAGGGAGTACATACTCACTGTGTTCGACAGTGCGGCGCAAAGACTATATAGGGAGATAGGGAGACCTATTGTACTTGTATCAAAGAGACAGTTGCTACTACAAAAATACAAGTATTAGATGTAAGAGAATGCAGCACAGATTTCGCATGGAAAGAGGGGTTCTTGAAATTGGATTCTCTGACAGCTATCAAGGTCCTCTAGAGCAGCATATGTCTACTGTCGAACGCTTATTAGATACTGAATGGTCATGATCAGTGTTCGGAACCTCAAGAAGTTGAATTTCCAGGGGTAGCCACCAGTAATAAATCGTCCGGTGTCAGCTCTGCATCTATGATTTGGCCCCCTCCTCTCATAAAGGTTCCCGTTCACCGCCATGGGGTAGACTTGCTCGAATCAGCGTTCCACAGACGTCGCCACCGTTCCTAGTCATTGAGCAGACCAATCTGCGCTCGCAGTTTGGCTAATGATGCAGTGATTGCCATTTAGACCAGCTGCACCGTTGCGGGACAGTTGGCCAATGGTAGCTTGCAGAAGAGATTTTGGCGGACCTCCGTGTGGGACGATATTGCAACATCAATAACACGAGAAATTGAACGTATTTCATCCTTTTTCCCTCTTCAAGTTATATACTTTTCCAAGGTATGGCAGCGCGATATGAACCCTAACTCACGGGAATATATCGGCTGAGTCTCTCGCTCGAACTCGGGGGCTGGATAAGGGCGATACACAAGTTACAGGGGTGTGCGTGATCGGCTCGTGACCAGTGCCGCCTCTTTACCTCGCCGTTGCTACCAACGCCCACGTCTTTACGCTCCCTTGGTCATTGCAGATTTGCTTTCTGGGAGGCTGTTTGCAATCCTCTTTACCTATTGTACCAAATAGTTCGCTCGCAACGCTCCGACTCGTAGCCTTATCTTCCATCCGTTGCGTCAATGACCTTGCCTAGGCTCTCTCGACTCAGCAGCGCCTCGAAAGCTCATAATGGCCGCAGTGGCTGCCAGATCGCATTGCAACGCCAGTCGCGACAATGGGTCTCTAGAGCCAAAGATCCTCCTACCGAAGACTGGTTCGGATGAAAAGATACGTTATATATCTACGGAATGGATGTGGCGGTGTGCAATCTCATGCATAGAGCGGGACCTAGCATATGAACACACCCCAGCCGAGACCTCCGTAAGACTCCTAGACTCAATTTCAGCCTTGTGTCCCCTCTTTCTTATCCAGGAAACCGGAACTTATCTACAGAAGCGCAGCGCAGACTGTTTCACACCTTGTCTTAGGAGAGGTCTGACATCTTGAATAGGTACAAAGCTTGCACATCACAGAGGCAGGCAGATACGTATCAGATATCCTTTTTCCCGGTAACCTGGAAAGCGCATATTCTATACTTACTGACTCACCACCTTCGTACCACGACTCAATTGCGGACTCGCCTCCCAACTATGATCTCTGCGGAGGCCTAAATTGTATGCAGCTGTGCTCGAAAACCGATTCCCTACCCCCAGACTACTCTGATATAGCACAAAGCGGCTTTCTACTCCCAGGATCCATGACGGCGCCTGATATCGACCTAACTGACACCTCAAGCTTTCGACAAGTCGCAAGCAAGAAGAAAAAGCAGCAGGCAAAACAGGCGAATCAAGCCAAATGGGCAGACGGAGGGGATGAAGGCAGTAAAGATGGTGGGGATGGCGAAGAGAACGGTGAAGGAGGAGGCGGGAACAACAATGGTGATGGTGGGGCCGGCGATGGAGGTGATGGTGGGGCTGGCGGTGGAGGTGGGGGTGGCGATGATTGGAACGACTGGGATTCAGGCAAGAAGAAGAAAGGCAAAAAGGCAAAGGAAGAAGAGAAGAAGAAACGGGAAGAAGAAGAAGAAGCCAGAAAGAAGGAAGAAGAGGAGGCTGCCAAGAAGGATGACCCACTGTCTTGGGCAGACGAGGCGAATGGTGATCTTGGAGACGACTGGGGCGGATTTACGACGACGGCTAAGAAGGACAAGAAGAAGAAAGGAAAGGTTCGTTACTAATGATGTTCACGCGGAACAGAAGACAAGGTTGACGTACAACAGACGGATCCCGTTCCCGATAAAACCAACGGCACCAGCAATTTTGACGATATTAGCCTGGATGATACACCGAAACTTGACCTTGACTTCGGTACCAAGGATAAGAAAGACAGTACATTCGGCGCATTCAGCGGATGGAATAGCAGCAGCTGGAACACTGAAGGCGATTGGAGCTTTGGGGCTAATGCCGGGACGACGGACATCGCAGACTCATTCGCTAAGACTACGAAAGACACTCCTGACACGGGAGATACCGGCAGCGCATGGTCGTTCGGCGGCAACAAGAAGAACAAGAAAAAGACTACTACTTCCGACTTTGACTTTGGAGACTTCGGCGCCCTTAATGAGGAAGAAGAGGAGAAAAAGATAGAAGAGAGCAAAGCCAGAGTTGACGATGGCTGGGGGACCTTTGGCAGCGGCAAGAAAGACAAGAAGGCGAAGAAGAAGAACATATTCGAAGATACAGTTGGCGACCCTGAGCTATCGACTATAGGCACCGCACTTGCAGATCCTGGTCCTGTAGTAGAGGACACATGGGTTGGTGGATGGGGGACCTCTACTGCTAAAAAGGATAAGAAGAAGGGCAAGAAAGGCGAAGAAGAGACTCCAGACCCCCCTACACAAGCTCCTACCGCTCCAGAGCCTGCTGCAGTCGATGTGTGGCCAGGTTTCGGTACCAAGAAGAATAAGAAAGGAGGGAAGAAGATCACAGAGATCGAAGAGCCAACCGTCAACATCGTGCCTGAGCCAGAGCCTGAGGCTGATATTGGTTGGGGATCATTCGGTAAGAAGGAGAAGAAGAAGAGCAAGAAAGAGCTTGAAAAGGCCGAAGAGCCATCGATATCCGCCCTACCCGACGTTGAACCGGACCCCGATCTAGATTTCGGATGGGGTTCGTTGGGCAAGAAGGACAAGAAAAAGGGCGCTAAGAAGGAGGACAAACCGAACGAGGTAGAAGCTGTTGCGCCTGAGCCTGAGCCTGAGCTTGAAACCGAACCCGAGCCCGCGCCCGAGGCAGGTCTGAGCTTCGGTTGGGGCTCGTTTGGCAGGAAGGAAAAGAAAAAGCCCGGCAAAAAGGAAGAGAAGGTGGAGGAACCGGCGATTAAGGCTGTCGAGCCTGAGCCCGAGCCTGAGATTGATAGCGGTTGGCCCTCATTCGGCAAAAAAGAAAAGAAAAAACCCGGCAAAAAGGAAGATAAGATCGAGGAACCTGCGATCAAGGCTGTCGAGCCTGAGCCTGAGCCCGAAACTGACTTCGGCTGGGGCACGTTTGGCAAGAAAGGCAAGAAGAAGGGCGCCAGTAAAGACCTGGAGAACACTGAGCAGCCAACAACAACTAGAGCCACCGATCCAGAACCGAACACTGACATCGACTGGAGCCCTTTCGGCACTAAGAAAGATAATAAGAAATCTAAGAAGTCCATCTGGGACGAGCCTGAAAAAGAAGAGAAGTCGATTGTCGAGGAGACACCCGAACCTGAGATTACTGAAAACATTGGATGGGGTTCGTTTGGTTCTAAGGATAAGAAAAAGTCAAAGAAGTCCATCTGGGATGAGCCTGAAATTGCAGAGAAGGCTGCTATTGAGGAAACGATAGAGCCTGACATTACTGCAGATAATGGTTGGGGCGCTTTTGGGTCGAAGAAGGAGAAGAAGAAGGGCAAGAAAGAAGATGTCCCACCACCGCCACCAGAGATTGAGCCCGTAGCCGAAGAGAAGCCTAGTTTGACTCGTACGGGATCTAAGAAGGATAAAAAGGGCAAGAAAAGCCTCATCTCAGAAATCAACGAAGAACCGGTACCATCTGTGGAGCCCAATGCTACCACGGATATCGCAGGTGTCACTGCTGATGATGATTGGATGAGCGGATGGGGGAGTACTGACAAGAAGAAGGACAAGAAGGGTAAACGCAATTCCATTGCTAGCTCCACAAAAGAAGATACGCCGGCGCCACCGCCACCTCCAGTCCCTCATATTCCGGACGTTTCTGCTGACATTTGGGGTTCATCCAAAAAAGAGAAAAAGGGGAAGAAAGGCAAAGTCAGCGAACCCGTACCAGATATCGCTACTGCGCCGGATGTCCTGGAAGTCAAGGACATTCTAGCTGAAGACGATTGGGGCACCAGCGGCTGGGGTATAACGCCAAAGGACAAGAAGAAAAAGGATAAGGAAAAGGATAAGGAGAAGAGGGAAGAGGAAGAGAGGGAGAAAGCAGAGGAAGAAGAGCGACAGCGAAAGCAGGACGAAGAGGAGGAAGAGCGAATGAGGCAAGAGGACGAAAAGAAAAAGGCCGAAGAAGAGTGGGCTGCTAGTCTCGTGGGCCTCACTCCTAGGGAGAGGAAGAAGAAGGAAAGAGATCGAGAGAAAGAGAAAAAGGAAAGGGAGAAGAAGGAAAAGGAAGAGCAAGGAGCAGCGGAGAAGGCTGAACAGGAGCAGCGGGAACAAGAGGAGAAGGAGGAGCAGGAGGAGGAGGAGCGGATAGCGAAGGAGAAGGAGGACAACTGGGCTGTTGGTCTTAGCCCTAAGGAAAAGAAGAAAAAGGAGAAAGAGAGGGAGAGAGAACGTAAAGAGAAAGAGAAGCAGGAGAAGGAGGAGAAAGAAAGACAAGAACAAGAGGAGACTGAACGTCTGGAGCGAGAGGAAAACGAACGTCTGGAGCAAGAGGAGAAGGATCGGCAAGAACAGGAAGAAAAGGACCGGCTTGAGGAAGAGGCGAAAGCCAAAGCAAAAGAGAAAAGCAAGGGCAAACTTGGCAAGAAGAGTAAGAGTAGCACTTCGCCCGAGGTATCGAAAACCAAAGACCTGCTGGAAGACTCTGTCCCTGATACCGCCCCGGCTGCCACTGAAGAGACTTGGGGGTCGTGGGGCGGCTCAAAGAAAGCTAAGAAGCAAGGTGGTAAGAGAGACATGGTCTTCGAAGCTCCACCACCAGCCCCGACTCCCCCTGCTCAAGGCTTGACTGAGCCTGAAGAAGAAGGTGACGAGGACCGTCCTGAGGAGGACTGGGGTGTCTTCGCGCCAGCTACAACCAAAGGCAAAAAGAATGCCAGGAAAGGAACCCAAGACAAGGCAGAGGAGTTGATTGATGATAACAAGTCAGTTAAAGATGAGCTCAAAAAGAAAGACTCTTCGGAAAAGGAGACTCCCGCCAAAGCAGCCAAATCTTTCTGGAGCGGTATGGGAGCAACGTCGACTGCTAAAACAAAGGCTAATAGCAAAGACGCTGCCAAAGCTAAAAAGGAGTCGGAAGCAGAGCGAGACATCAGCATTTTTGATGAAATCGTAGAAGAGACTACGAAGAAGACCGGTAAAGACAAGACTGATTCGAAGCTCACCAAGACCACCACCAAGGACAGCAAATCGAGTGATGCCAAGAAGAAGGCTGTGGCTGACGACTTTATGGACGCGACGCCTGCCAAGAGCAAAGATGGCAAAGCCAAGAAAGGCGTGGACAGTGCGAAAGACAAGGACAAGGATCAGGATGATGACACTTTTAGTATTACTAATAAAGATGAAGGGTTCACTAGCTCCTGGGGATCAACGTCGAAGAAGACATCTGGCAAGAAGGCAGATGAAGGCAAAACGGAGATTGGACAACAAGGTGTGGCCAATCAAAAGTCGGCGGGATCTAAGGGAGCCTGGAACGAGCCAGAAGCTACCGGTGAAGAAACTGATGACCAACCATCAATGTCCCAACCTACAAAGTCATCCAAAACAACAATGTCAACTACCAAATCTACAGCCAAGTCATCAGTTTTGCAGAGGGCGAAGGAATTTGAGGCTCTGGAAAAGGCCAAGAACTCGAAACAGGAGTCAGCGCCACCCGCCGCAAAATTTGACCAAAAGGGCGCATTAGCCAAATCAAAGAACAAGGATCCCGAACCTGAATTAGTAAGCAAGAAAAAGGCTTCAAAGGATTCCGTTCCAGGTAGTTTCCCAGGTGACGTTATGGATGATCTGGATCTGCTCGACTCTCCTCCTGCCGAGGAAGAAAAGACCAAAAAGAGCGCCAAATCTACCAAAGAATCAAAGATCACTTCAAAGAATACTGTAACTCCAGAAGCAGCGCGACCACCAACGCCGCCGCCAGAGCCAAAGGAAGAGAAGCCGGTCAAGAAGGAGCGAGCTCGCGTAAGTAAAGCAGGTGGTCCGACTTCTTGGGGCTTGTGGGGAGCACCACCAGCCAAAGAAGTCAAGAAGGAAGCGAAAGTCAAGGATGACGCCGGCGTAGCGTCAGCTCCTAAGAAGGAGAAGGTAACGGGGTTGACTCGATCAAAGTCTACGAAGACTGTAAAGGAGAAGGAGAAGGAGAAGGAGATGGTCAAATCCGATACGAAGTCTACTGATTCTGATAAGCCCGAAAAGGTCGAGAAACCCAAGAAAGCCGAATCTCGACCTCCAAAGACTCGAAACTCATCGGGCTTTGGTAGTCTGTTCGGTGGACCTCCCCCTCGAGCGAAGACTGTCAGGCGCAGTAGTCAAACCTCTGGGCCGAAGGCGACATCGCGAAGGGCGTCAGTAGACGTTGATGCACCAGGTCTACCATCCCCTCCAGCCGAGGACGCTCCAGAAGTAAGTGGTAAGGCAGCGAAGCTCATGGGCGTCGGTACCGGGCAGTCGGGTAGAAAAGCATCGTCGAAAGGCAAACAGAAAGGTGAAGATCTCCTGCAGGTACTTGGAGAGCGTCAGGATTGTGCTAACTCTGACCATCTAGCTGTTCCAGATCCTTATGCTATTGACAGTGACGATATGGTTATGGTCAATGGTTTAGAGGATCCTATCATCAATGCACCAATCCCCAAGAAGAATTCCCAATCAAAATCGAAGACCTTCGAGCCAGAACCTGCTTCCCTTAAAAAGGATCTGCCCGATAGGACTCGAAGCAAGAAGGATTCGAAGATGGAGACCAGTAAATCCAAAAGGCAGTCTAGAGCTGGCAACGACTTTGAGGATGACCTTGTTATGGTGGACGCAGGTCCTTCGTCCGGCGCCGATGTGGCTGAGGGTCCTGACGACATGCAATTCATTACTAAACCGAAAGGCCTTACACGCTCTTCAACGAGTGCAAAGAAGTCCGAAAGCAGAAAAAGTGGGCTCTTTGGTGGGTTCCTTAAGACTCGAACAACTGATACTGTTGAGCGACCAAGGAGTAAAGCAATTGTAGAGCAGGAAGTTACGCCCCGTAAGCGCACTGTAACTGGAGGAGACGATTCTGCAAAGCGCCCACGCCGTGATGAACAGAGTCGTGATGGTCGCAAGCGTTCTGAAAAGACAGATCGTGCAGAACAGGGTTATGTCTACGATACTGCTGGCGACCCAGCTGGGGCTACAGAAGCGGAAGAGGCTGATGCTCGAAGAGAGGAGAGAAGAGCTAAGCGAGCAGAGAAGGACTTGACCGCTCGTGAGGAGACTTTGAAGTATGAAGCTGATCGGAGGGCTAAGCGCCGAGATGCAGAAAAGAACAAGCTCAAGGATGACAAAGACCAAGTTAAGAGATCGAAAAAGGAAGATGATGCTGAGGCAAGACGGCAGGAAGACAAGGAAGCCAGAAGAGCTGCCCGAGAAGCCAGGCGCGCAAAGGAAGAGGAGCAAGCTAACAGGGATCTCGAAGAAGAAATCCTCAAGCCACGCAGCAAGCGTCGGGATACAGACAAGGAGCTCCCAGCAGAACCATCTTCGCGACCTCGAAAGTCGGATCGTCGGCGCTCGTACATTGACAAGCCAGCATTAGAGATAGATGAAAGCCGTCGCACGCGCCGCGAAGAACGTCCTAAATCTGTTCGACGCAAGTCCACAGCACCAGTAGAAGATTACTTCGATCCTCGCAACGGTACTCGCGGGGCTCCTGATACAGATCCATACGGCGGCAACGAACACACAGCCTCGTGGGTTAAATCTCAAGCCAGCGACCCACCAGAGCCGCCGTTAGTAGAGCCTACGATCGTCGAGCCTGCTCCTGATCTGCGCGCGGCTAGTGGTGCTGACGACTTGAAGGCCGAAGAAGACCTTAGAAGATCGTCGCACCGCAAATCCAAGAGGTCAAGTCGCATGTACACTGATCCCATTGCTGAAGATCAGGATTCTCGACGCCGCAGAAGGACAGAGAAAGAGGGCATTAGGAGTAGTGAGGGTAGTCCCGAAGGCGACAGGTACGCCAGGAGGCAGAGCGAGTCCCTCGGAGGAGTGAAATTGGGGGCCGGGGCGAAGACGTTTGACGGGAAGACAGGACAAGGGAAGAGAGCTAGCTGGTTCCAGAAGGCGCTCGGAGGAAAGATTTGAGAACGTCGAGCATTTTTCGCGGTGGGGGGGGGGGGGGGGGGGG
>KI911123.1:806562-874691 GCA_000482085.2 Cladonia metacorallifera KoLRI002260
GGGGGGGGGGGGGGGGGGGGGGGGGGTGGAGCCATATGCATGACATGCATATGGCTTAGTTGCGTTATTAATTTAATATTGGGAAATATGGGAGCACAGGGAGGGAATTTGGGCGAGCATTGGATACCAAGTACAGCGTGCAGGATCATGCGTTGTGTTTGGAGGCTACATTCATTCCGTCACTGTTTTTCATGAGGTTGTCATATATACCCCTTTTCGCTGGACCGAAGCGTGCAGTGCAGCAGAACTAGATAGGTAGCCAAAGCACGGTAGTTATGTATATTGTATGGTGCCTACTTGCATAACCTCATGCCATGAAACGTTGATCAGCTATAATAGTAGCCCAGTACTTCAAATCCTTCTAATTCAGCTCAGCTCAGCTCAGCTCCGTCTCACTACACTTGACGTACATGTGGCTAAGGCAGGTACAGTAATCAGGCCAAACCAGTTTCACATGTCTACCCACATACAGCATGCAGGGCGCAGACGTAGCTAGGCAAATATTCCAAATCGACGCGCAGGTACGCTGAAGCAGAAGCACATGCAGGCGCACACGATAATCCGCCTTGCATATACCTTGCCCCACTATCACCTGCCACTATACAAATGTTAAGCAATCATGCCCCCTCCCTTACCAAACAGAATGCACGGGCTACACTTGGTGCCTTACCACCGAACATGGCCGCTGTCGTCATCACAGCAGCATAGGTGTAAGTATGACTGAGCCTCTCGCACAGAGCAGTGTGAACCACCACGTGTGATCAAGCACCATATGACCTACAGCATGTCTGTCTGCCAAGCTCCCGGCTCTCTTGGCCTAGTTCTAGATAGGTAGGAGGGGGGGTACCTATCTACTATCACCAAGGCCAAGAGCAAGCAAGCAGGGGGAAGGCGGGGGGCTGATTCAACCTCCCCCTCCCCCCCGTAAGAAAAACAGAAAAAAGTCTATCGCACGCCCGGCAGATCTTCGCTCCATCTACACCAACGAGGTCCTAATCTCTAAAAGGCCCCCCACGCCCTATCTGGATAAACGAGAAACAAACACAGAACCCAAGGGCCTGGCTTCTGGGTTTGATAGCGGTGTGCGAGTGAACAAATCGGATGAGATGGTATGTGTGGGATGCAGGCACGCATGCTGGGTGAAAAACAATGAGTGGATTTGGTTGCTGGGAAAGGGGGAAAGCAAGGCACGAGGGGATGGAGGATGCGGGCTTGCAGGTGGGCCGATCGGTCGGGATGATTTTTTGGGGGCGAAGGCGCGAGGGCCATGGCCGCCGCGGGGGGGGGGGGGGGGGGGGGGGGGGGGGGGGGGGGGGGGGGGGGGGGGGGGGGGGGGGGGGGGGGGGGGGGGGGGGGGGGGGGGGGGGGGGGGGGGGGGGGGGGGGGGGGGGGGGGGGGGGGGGGATGGGATGATATGGTACTGTACTGCTGCTGGATGTGTGAGTGCGAGAGATGGTATCTCATAATGAAGATGGGATGAATACAATCATAATCACAACCAAGGTACTGGGGAGAAGAGGCTGATTAACCACGTGGTGGGGCGGATGGTACCAAGGTATCTAGGGAACCAAAACTGACAATGACAACTGATTGACAGGCGTTAGTCAACGATTAAACGATCGGAATTTCAAGGTCCCGAATTAGCAGGACAACGTGAAGTATGATAATGATAATGCTTCATGTCAATGTTCTTATTTATTATCATTCGCCCATTCTTACTGGTACTTTTGACCACACGAGGGGCGAAAGACATGCCTACTGGCCTAGCGTTATCTGCGTTTCCATTTGCTCAATCCGAAAATCACTCCCCGCTAATGATTGCGGAGTGCATTAAATTCCACGCCTGCAGTAGCACCTCTTACCAGTACAGTAACGCAAAGTACTATCGTAGACTATAAGCTGTGCCTCACCGACCCTCTCGCTCTCCGTCCGATCTGCATCAGGGGCACCGAACATCATTCCCCTCCCTTCAATAATAATCCCACCCGCAGGTACCTACCTTAGAACAGGCACCATAACATACCGTAGCAAGCGGATCATCTCTCCTCAAAGCAAAAAAACAAGAAGAAAAAAAGGTTGGTTGGCACCCGCGCCATTCATCGACACGCGGTTACTTCCTAGTGAATTACGGGACCCGGATCAGTTACCTTAGCCACTGGACATCCCCCCCCTACCCTACCTACCCTACCACCTACCTTAACCCATCCAACGCAGCACCGCGCTTTGTCAATTCTACCTTACTACCGACGACGTACGACTCCGCAGAGGCGAAATTAAGCCAAATCTTACGGTAGAAGGGCAGCAGAGTACTGACTTTCATTGTCTTTTTCTTCCTCTCTCTTGTTGTTGCGTCTCAAGAAAGAAAGAAGTGAGGTTATCACAACCTCAGTTGTGACGACTTTTTCAACACATTGGGTCGATTACACGGCGAAGATGGCTTCAGGACCCACGCTCGATGGGATTGATCTCGGAGCGCTCAATTATACGGAGCAGGTTCCTTATAATGGCACGATTCCTACGGGGGGGAATAGTTTGACGCAGGATCTGAATGTCTATTATGATGTATGTTTGGCAAACCTCACTTTTCCAACACTTCGTGAAGATCCTCGAGATTGGGTGAGTGGCTTCGATAGTAAGATTGTGCTGACTGGTGAATTGTAATTACAGGCTGGTGATATGGCATGGATGCTTACGTCCACGGCACTCGTACTGCTCATGATTCCGGGTGTGGGGTGCGTATCATAATCCTTCCGTTCCCTCCCATTCCCTTGCCGGAGAAAGAGAAAGGGCTTTGAAACAATGTGTTAGACACGCATACATGCAGAGAGAGGAATAAAGACCGAGGCTAATGATGTGATGTTCGTGATAATAGGTTCTTCTACTCCGGCCTCGCTCGAAGAAAGTCTGCGCTGTCACTGATATGGCTCTCCATGATGGCTACCGGTGTCACCTCTTTCCAGTGGTTCTTCTGGGGCTACTCGCTCACCTTTTCGCATTCAGCTGGGCGCTTCATTGGTGATCTAGCGAATATCGGGTTCAGGAACACGCTGGCTCAGCCGTCGGTGGGAAGTCATAAGATTCCGGATTTGCTGTTTGCGGTTTATCAGGGCATGTTTGCTGCTATCACGTACGTTTACTCGAGATCCGAAAGACGCGTAGGGGAGTGAGTGATGCTAATGGAGTGTCGTTGTTTCTAGGGTGGCTCTTGCCGTTGGTGCTGTGGCTGAACGCGGCCGTATGCTTCCGTGCGTTATCTTCATGCTTGTCTGGTCTACCGTCATCTACGATGCTATTGCTTGCTGGACATGGAACCCGGAGGGCTGGGTTGCGCATATGGGTGGGCTTGACTTTGCTGGTGGTACACCGGTGCATATCTCGTCTGGCTCGGCGGCTCTTGCATACTCACTCATGCTGGGAAAGAGGAGGGGTCATGGTACACATGAGCTGAACTTCCGTCCTCATAATGTCACCCAGATCATCATTGGGACTGTATTCTTGTGGGTGGGGTGGTTTGGCTTCAACGCTGGCTCTGCCTTGAGCGCGAGTATGCGTGCTGTTATGGCGGCTGTTGTTACTAACCTCGCTGCTTCGGTGGGTGGTGTCACTTGGTGTCTGTTAGATTACAGGCTCGAAAAAAAGTGGTCGGCTGTTGGATTCTGCTCTGGTGTCGTTGCAGGTCTAGTGGCTATCACGCCTGGATCCGGATACGTTCCTGCTTGGTCTGCTGTCGTCTACGGCGTTGCTGCCGGCGCTGCATGCAACTACGGTACTAAGATCAAGTTCCTTCTCGGCATCGACGACGCCCTCGATATCTTCGCCGTCCACGCTATCGGAGGGCTTGTTGGCAACCTCTGCACCGGTTTCTTCGCTGCGTAAGTCCCTCGGCCTGCCCTCTCGATGATCTAGAAATTGGCTAACAATCACCTAGCGACTATATAGCCCACCTCGACGGCTTCACCCACATCCCCGGCGGCTGGCTCAACCACCACTGGATCCAACTCGCCTACCAACTCGCCGACTCCGTCTCCGGCTTTGCCTACTCCTTCGGCGGCTCCTGTCTCATCCTCTTCGTCATGAACCTCATCCCCGGCCTCCGTCTGCGCGCCTCCGAAGAAGCCGAAGTCTTAGGAATGGATGATGCCGAAATCGGAGAGTTCGCATACGATTACGTGGAATTAACGAGAGATGTTATTAATGGCGATGCGCTGGTGGATGAGGGTGAGAGCAAGTATAGTGGTGATGTGGATAGTCCGATTGGTGGCCAGGGCGGGCATGAGAAGGGTTTCTCAAGTAGTACGGATGAGACGGCGTTGAGGGGAGGGATGAGGTAGTGATGTGTTTGTGTATGGTCGACGGGGTTTTTAAGAGGAGGAAATATGATTCGACATCGTTCTTCCGTCCTTATTTATCCCTTGGGACGGCACAAGTACGGGCTTGGAAAGATATGTATTACGACGGCGCTCATTCATCATTCACCATCATCATCATCGTCGGAGCTCTCACTGACTGGTCTGTTTTCTTGCTTCCATCATTATATCACCCTTTCGAATCAACGAACGACCGGAATGGAGCTAGAGGGACTGGTGCGCTACATAATCTTCATCGGTGGTTGGCTTTTTTTTCTTTTTTCTTACGGATAAACAGAGACGACAATATCATGCAAGCGAGGCGAGAGGGAGGCGGTTTGGTGCTTGCAAGCTATTACCTGGATGGATGTTGTGCTTACTAGATATTAACTTGATGGGAAGGTGGATAAGTAGCGCTTGTTAGACCTCGCTGGATATGATAGGATGAGAGGAGTTGAGTGTATCATAGCTACTAGGTTAGGTCAGGATAGGTGTAGGGATTGGCTTAATAAAGGAAGATTTCATGATATGACATATGCTCGTACTGTACTCTGCGGTGCGGTGAGGTGCTGTGCTCGCGGTATTAGGTGAAAAGGAATGGGGGATGTCGGATTGATAGTAGTTTTTATGCTTATTAATAGGTAAGGTAAGGTAAGGTAGGCGAATCTGTTTTTCGTCCCATCTAGTATGCTTTTTCCGTCCCGTTCAGTTCGACTTCCGTCCTATCTCACTTCTAATCGAGAAGCAAGTCTGGGTTGATTTTACTATTACCACTTTCTATATACGAGTGTCTATCCGTCAGAACCCTATAAAACCTTTGCCTTTTCCAAATCTAGGCAGTGTTCACTTCTAATGAGTTCTCCATCTTGTTACAACATCCAGGATACATCTTCGCATGTCTCAGTGAGAGTGAGTGGTTTGAAATGGGTTTTCTACGTTGGTAAGATGGAGTTTGGACGTTGCGAGGCTTTGGTAAGAGGATTTCGGGTGCGGTTGTGGGGAGATGGTAGATTATAGAATGATGATAGGTGTGTAGATAATTTGGTCAAGTAGGCCAATGACATGTGTCAGTCATCTCATCAAATACCTACCTTCCTTCATTCCTTCAAAACTCACCAGTCATGTTTGGAATTCCTCGTTCATGGTATCAACTTGCTGCAAGTACTCACACGACTACTCTTAATTGGGCCAAAAGCATATATTTCCTGTTAGTAGTTCGGTATTTACCCCATAATGCGGAAAATCTAATATAGAGTCTCGATCGTTAATGGAAAGCATTGACCATGAGAGCGGGATGGAGATTTATAGTGTCGTCTGACATTGGCCCGGTAATATCTTACATGCCACAGTAATTAGTACATTAAATCTTCCCCGCAAAAGCCGGCGATGTATCAGGGCATGGAGGTGTTCGGATATGCTTGCAGAAAGAAATGTGCTTTTTTGTTTGGTTGGGAAAGTTGTGTTATTCTGGGAGTTGATACTAGCGGTACTGGAGATCATGGCTTTAAGATTTCGAGTTTTTCTATGGGTATCTGCTATTCTGTTCTGTTAGATGATAGCTGTACGTTGATGCAGATTGTAAATGTCTTAGACGTGTGGTTCATGTGCCTTTCATCGTCGGAGTAAGGGATTGGTCGAGGATAGTTTGAACTGGACGCTAGTCAGGAAGCGAATTTTAGCCGGACGAGGACTCGCACGTGTCTCCTAGCATCAATGCAACTTTCAGATCCTTATAACAAATCAACATCCAGGGTATCATTAAATCGCCAAGTCGACGATCATGGAAAGCGTTGATTCGCCCAACGACTCCCCAGCACCTCCTCTCTCCAATTTCCCTCAGAACCCTGAGGAGTTCGACGCTGACCCCCGCGTGTCCTGGTCCAAATTAGACAACAAATTCATACTCGAAGCAGACGATGGTCAAGAATATGAATTCGATGATGGGTTGAAGAGATGGGTTCCAGTGGTACGCCCTCATCCCCTTACCAATAATGAGGGTCAATCTGCAATGGCCCATGCAAGCTATGACTCGGATGGTGGATTCTAATTGCATGCCTCGTCGTTGGGTGAGGTACAGTTGGACGAAGCTTTGTTAGAACAACAGAGAGCGGCATATGCTGTCAAAGGCGTGGATGAGTCGGAACCGGCCCAGCCGACGAAGAAGCGGAAGAAACAAGTCTACACCAATGGGGAAGATGTAAGGCTATTCCTCTCTTCCTAAGAATGCCCGCTTCTTAGCAAGCTAAATGGATGTCTCTCATGTTCAGGACGACGGAGGACGAGCCGCAATTAAGAAAGCCAAACCTCCACCTGAACCTCGCGAACGCAAGAACACAGCCGTGTACGTAACATCACTACCCGACGATATAACTTCTGAGGAGGTTCAAACGGTTTTCTCGCGCTGTGGGGTCATTGCCGAGGAAATAGATAGTGGCAGGCCCCGGATAAAGCTCTATACCGACGAGCAAGGCAGTTTTAAGGGCGATGCACTCATTGTGTTTTTCCGTGCTGAAAGCGTGGATCTCGCAATACAGTTGTTGGACGATACGGAGTTCAGATTAGGCCAGGGGCCCAAGATGAGGGTTGCTGCGGCGGATTTTAGTTATAAGAGTCAGAAGGACGCGCCAGCGAAGAGCAATATGAAGGATAAGAAGAAGATAATGAAGAAAACGCAAAAGTTGAATAAGTGCGTTATGGATCTCGTACACCATTACGGACGGATGAGTGACTGACGCGGCCCAGCAAACTAGCGGATTGGGACGATGATGACCCACAGGCGATCCAAGATACCAGCTCGCGTTGGGATAAAGTGGTTATACTTAAACACATGTTCACGCTTCAGGAGCTCGAGGTGTGTATCACTGCAAGGGTCCTCGCACTCCTGTTCACGATATGCTTACAATGACTCTGTAGGAGGACCCGGCGGCCATCCTTGATATAAAAGAAGACATTCGCGAAGAGTGTGCTAAGATGGGACCAGTGACAAACGTCGTCCTTTTTGACAAAGAGCCTAGTGGCGTGGCCAGTGTACGATATAGCACTGTTGAAGCAGCTGAAGCTTGTGTAAAGGTATGTAGTGATTTCCAAGTATCGTCAATCCAAGGATACTTTGCCAAGGTGGCTTGCTCTTTATGGTCGATACCTTTTCCACCGTGTTCATGATGAGATGTCTTATTCTTGATACGACAATTCATGCAACTGATCACCAATTGAAATCATAGGTTATGAATGGACGACACTTCTCTGGGATGGTAGTTGAAGCTTATATTGCCGATGGTAGTGAGAAGTTCAAGAAGACCAGTGAGAAGAAAAAAATGGCACTTGAAGAGGATGAGAGCGAGGATGAAGGCAAGCGGTTGGACCAATTTGGCGAATGGTTGGAAGAAGAGGCAAGTGCAGGTACCATGAATGAGACTTAGGACGAAAGCACCAGGATCGGCATGCGAGAACCAGGCGTTACGAGCCGGATCAGCTTCGACATTCTCAAAGCAAGATCACCTTGACTAACTTCACCAAGGAGAGCAGGCCATGTGGTGGAGAGTTATTTTGAGAGTCGAACGAGGATCTACTGTCGATCTAGACCAGCCTCGAGGGCAAATCATGCACCTAAACGGGTATAGTCGTGGCTGAGCACAGCCACAACTTGTGGATTCGGTAGTTTTACCTCGTTTAATTCTGCAACGGCTACTATTTTGATGGAGATGGCTTTCACTGACATTTGATGTGACCTATACAGCTTGAAATACAATAACTATGCTGCAATGCTGGTTGATAAACATTCTGAGACGTTTGGCTGACTCCAAGTACTGACGTCCTTCGAACAGGTTTCTGTCATCCAAGTTCCGTCATCGCCAAGATGGTACAACGGTGCCAAGCGATATGCCGATGTCTTCTAGCGCGCCGATCCCAGTTTTCCCACAAGCCGCGAGCGTGGCTCGGGTACAGTGAACCGGGTAAGCTGACCAATTACGGCTTGCCAATTCAGCCAAGTGTGGCTCCCAAACGTTGGTCTGTTCCTTGGTTGCAGTGAAGATCTTCGTCTCTGTTCTTGTATGATGGCATTAGTGTGGCTGATCTCGCCTTACTCCGCTTCCACATGTATTCCGTATCTTGTATATTCCCTCTTCTCGTCAATCTTCCTCTCAATCCTCCTTCTAAGTCAGAAGCCAAGTGTACAACTGTTCCTGTCTGAATGGTTCTCAATCTCAATATTAATCTTCAGCTCCACTAAGGGATTGCTATCAATCTTATCTGATCTTGCTCTCGGAGCAACCTCCTCAACCCCACATCGTCATCACCATCCGTCACAATGCAACGACAAATTCTCCTGTCAGTGGGAATAGCGTTGGCCAGCGCTGCCAGAGTCGCAGGACAATCTGCTGCTACTACCACCTCCAATCCTCTTAACAACTTCATCGGAGCTGCTGGCGCTGCTGCCAGTAAAATCAAGTCCGCAGAGGCCGCAGAGACTGCGTCATCATCCTCATCAAGCACTACACCTTCACCTACCTCGACCCCGCCTCCACCAGCTGCTACCACATCCCACAGTGCCGCCGCTGCTGCTCACAGCGGACTGAGCGAAGCCGCCAAGATTGGCATCATCGTCGGCTGCGTCGTCGGCGCGCTCCTCATCCTCGCCATCCTAGCTGGCATCTGCTGCTGTCTAGTCCGCCGCAGACGTCGCAACAGGCGCAGAACCGTCGATACAAACGAGAAAGAAACCTCACCCAAGCCATGGAAGTCTCCAATCAACCCAGGTCGTCATTACTCCAACTACACTCCCGCACAGCGCGGTGAAGTCACCTCGGACAATCACCACCCCACCGTCCCACTTATGGCCGCTGCTGCAACAGACCACCACATGCACGAGAAGGCCCCCAGCCTCTCTCAGCACCCGGCCATGCGCTCGCAGCCAGAGAATCCCTTCGTACCCGTTCCCCCAAGTCCAAGGCGTACCGAACCGAATCAGCACGGCTCTGGCGTAAGAGACGGTCTCATAGCCGGGACAGCTGCCGGTGCAGGCGCGTACGCTATGCACGAGCACCACAAGAGACAGCCTCAATCACAAAACGGCCCCTACACCTATAATAACAGTGTCGACCCCCATGGCTCTGGCACAAGAGACGGTCTCATGGCCGGCACAGCTGCCGGGGCAGGCGCGTACGGTATGCACGAGCACAACAATCGACACTCTAAAGCCTCCACCACGCTCCCTGCCTACAATAACAATGACAACTACAACAACAACAATCTCAACCACCACGACCATGCCGCAAGAGACGGACTCCTAGCCGGCACAGCCGCCGGAGCAGGCGCCTACGCCATGCACGAGCACAACAATCGACACTCTCAAGACACCAGCGCTCTACCCACCCACAACAACAACAACCCCGACCGCCCCCCCACCCCCTTCGGTCTCGCCGGCTTCGGCAACACCACCCAACCCACCACCACCACCACCGACCACCAACCCCGCGCCTCCTCCCCCCCCTACGCCTCCGTCGGCCAACCCTACAACGACATGCACGTCCACGTCCTCCAAACCGACCCCCCCTCCCACGACCTCCGACACTCCCTCCAAAAACACGAAGAACCCCTCCTCCCCCCCACCACCTACGCCGACGCCCATCACCCCACCTACCGAAACTCAAAAGGCTACTCCACACCCCCCGAAGTACCCTCGCGGTCTCCGAACCGCCGCTCAAATATCTTCGCCGACTCGAGTTATGATTCCAGTCTCACCACCACCACGACGAGTAGTAACGACAGCGGCTATGCCCGCTTCACAGACCCTTATGCGCCCCGCCAGCGCGAATCGATCCAGCCATATCTGCAGCAGCATACGCCGCAGCAGGCGTTTATGAGTGGTGCTGATAATGAAGCCCCACCACCAGTGCCTGTGGAGTATGGGCAGCGATATGGGGGGAGGAGGACGAGTCATAGTCCGAGGGGGAGTAGGAGCCCGGCGGTTAGTATTAATGGACAGCCGAGGAGGTTGAGGTTTGAGGATTTGCATCCGGAGGTGGGGGGGCAGGGGGGGCATGATAGTTGGGATGGGTATGGGTATGGGTATGAGGGGGGGCAGAGGTGGAGTCAGGGGGTTGGGGAGGCGTTGTAGTCGGTGGGTAGAAGGGAGAGGGGGTGATAATGTGATGATGATTTGAGAATGTTATATACCCTGTGCTTATTGGCTCTACGCTTTTGATTATCTTTGAGTTAATTTATATAAATCTCCTTTATGTATCATTTATCTAGAATGAAATGAAGATGTGTCTGAAACTCGTTCATACAAACCCCATCTATCTATCAATCGTCCATAACGTCCTCAGTACAACTACATCTCGAACCATGATCACTTCTAATAAAGCGTGCACATGAAATATGAGATATGGATTTATCTCTTTACTCAGATTTCGGAAACTCATCTCCCCAAGTATGACGGGGAGGGACAATTTAGGATGGTTGTTAAGGTGGTTGGGATGGGGAAGGGACAGAGGTGGGGGAGGGGAGGGGGGGCGTTGTAGGTGGTGTTGATGGTGGGTGTGAGGGTAGGTGTGGTTTTTGAGGGCAAGGGGAGGGGAGGGGGGTAATGATGTGATGATTCGAGAATGTTATATACCCTGTGCTATTGATGAGGTTTTGCTTATTGGCCTGCTAAGCTGATTTACATAAATTTCCTTTATGTATCAATTATCCAGAATGGGAATAAAGATATGTGTGGACACAAGGTTTCTCAGGGTACAGCGAGTGCATGAAGTATTTGTCTTCCGATGTCAAACTTTAAGAGAGATGTGAAATAACCTGTCTTATTGATTTAGGTCCAGGTCTTTGATGTTCTGTGAGTTGATTCATTTAGATCTGATCTATGTATCATTTATTCAGAATAGATATCATGACTCGTCCCTGCAAAGCGCGCACACGAAATAGATGTCCTTCAATGTCGAATCTTAAGACAGGCATGACTATTTCCTTCCTCTTTTCCTTCTTCCCCTTGTTCTCCTAGCCCAAATGAAGCCTCCAACCAGCATAGAGTAGCATTCGATACAAGAGTCATAATCTCAGCAGCCGATCTTTTGCATCCGCCTTGCGATCTTCTTGCCTAGCCACCCACCTTTAGAGGATCAGTCGATGGTAAGTGTTGGAATTCAATATCCGTCTTTTGCATCTCACGTGCTACCCTGCTCTTCTGGCCCTTACGTGTCTTTTCCGGGGTTGGGATTGAAAGCGTGGAGTGTAGCTGGACCAGGTTTACCGTAGAGAAAACGGGACAAAATCCCTATCTCTCGAACAAGGGAGCGGTAATAGGCATCCTCTTCGCTCTCAAATTGATACATCCTAGTGTAACTGTCGCGCATTGAATATTCGTCGTCAGCGAGAAAATAAATCATATCCTCATGGACTATCTAGATTAAAGGTAGGGTCAGCCTGTAGATGACAATGGTTTTGCCGTAACACTTACTCTTCGCCTAACTGACCCTGTTTCACTCCGCTCGTGGAATTTGAGAACGTGTAGTGGAAGGCTTTTATCGCTCCATTGAGATTCGCTCTCGCAGATTCTTTTCGTAAAGTTCTTGAGAGTCTCCAATGTATTACTTCTTGCTCTTCCGCTAAAGGTACGCGTGCCGAGCTCTTTTATATAGAGGTTAATCATATCTCCAAGACCGGACGGCTGGAAATAAGTCGGCCGGTAATAAGCCGCATTGTAAGCACCATAGTAATTAGGGTTGAAATAGCAAAAGAGCGAGGCATTTTTGACGATATCCGAGTACCGCAAATCGTCCTTTGCTAGGACTAATGCTTTTTTACACAAGAAACCTCCGTAACTGTGGGCAATGAAAACGATTCTGCGGTTGCCGTAGCCCGCTTTGACTGTCTTGAGCTCTGAAAGGAGCTTCTCTGCGTAAAATTCAATATTGGCTTTGTGGTCGCTGAGGAGTAAGTACGATGAATAATTAAATATGAAGATGCGTGCCGAGATAAAATCCTTGGGAAGCGAGTCTCTGAGCCAAAGGTGTCGCGTTTCTGGGTGGGTCCAAGTCTGCAATGGTTCTTCAATGGGGCCGGATATTGCCACGAAATCTAGATACGAAAACTCGCCATAACATTCACTATCTTTTGACGTCTCTTCGCTGAGGAGAACCAAACCTTGTTCCACATTAGTTCCAGGTGCATCGTCCACAGTATCGCAAATGAGCTCAGTCTGCTGTGGTTCTATCAGGTCGGGTTCGGCCCTGGAATATGACCACGAATGCTCGGTAGAGCATTCGCTATTGCAAAGGGGAACCAGACCTTGTTCTACATTAGTCCCAGGTGCATCATCCCCGTTAGCGCCAAGTACACCGTGGGTAGGTGCTTCAAGCTCATCGCCCGCACTGGTGCTAATCGCATCGTTCGCCAGCATAGTATACGCGCCATCTTTCCCTTTCGCCACTTTCGAATGGAGGACTGCATTGATAAGGTTTTTTGCATAATTGCGCTTGTAGACTCGTGCACCCATAAGATCACCTTCAAAACTCCACTGGTGGTGGATGAGCTCGGCGCTTTCGACACTAAGAACGCTATCCCTGTCGCTACTTGATATAGACATCCGCGAGGGGACGATAGAATAGGCGCTTTCATCTGACTTGAGAAACGTGTTTCGCGCTCTCTGTAGCTGTTTGCTTCGAGCTTTTGAGGTAGGTAGCTCCATTACTTGCAATAAGAGACTCATGGCCTGGACTTGTCCTCGGATCCGATCCTGGTGATCGCGTAACACCTGTTCATTCCAGTTCAGTCTGGTGCGTTGCATAAAACCTAATTTCTTTGATCCGTAGTCAAGAAGATCATCCTGGAGAGCAGAGATGACACTAGTACCACATTTGAGCGATTTATCCAATCTCTCAAGAAGCTCGACATCTCCGGCTTCATTCGTATAGGACTCGAACCAGTCCTTGATTCGTTTCCATGCCAACTCAATAACATCCACCTCTTGTATCATAGATGATAGGGTGAGTTCAGCCTGTTTGTACTTTGAGGCGAGCTCGTTCAGACTCTTAATTGCGCTGCCGCACTGAACAATCAAGGTAATTGAACCCTCGACGAGCGAGATAATGGATATGGGATCGGCCATTTGGATTGAACATGCAAGGAGTGATAGTCTTAATCGGCTTCTGGACGCAGGATGATGGGCCTTCTTGAACAGAGAGGAAGGAATGTATGAGGCTGAGGAAGAATTAGGTTCATTGGCGCTTGTACCACTGGAAAATTATGGTCGAGGTGGAATTGTAGTAGTAATGAACAATGTATCAAAGTAAAGAAGCAACGGGAGATAGCAACAGTAGCAGTCCCAGAGCTCAAGGCTGAGGGTTATTGAAAGTTAGAAAGGCAGTCTGCCTCGCTAATCGCCGTATCATCTTTTGACGGGCGAAACACAGGTTCGTGGAGACAGACTATATTCGCAATGTAAATATCATGCTGAGCGGACTCATGAAAACGGTGGGGCTCGTAGGCCGGAGCTTATTCGTATTTACACAGATAAAATAGAGGGAAGTAGTCGAGAGGTTGCGCAGATGTAGCTAGGGTTGGACGTGTTAGGCGCCAAGCGCTGGCGATGATGTTGGAGACGCGTGCTGATGTCTTCCAGCTATTAGGAGGGTCCTCGTAGCTCTCTGCAGCTCTCATGTTCGAACGGACGTTACCCAGGCTAAGAGAATGCACAGCCTAGCTTGGCGGAAATGGTGCCCTCGTACTCGTGAGCTACCTACTTTTGCCATTCGGCAAAGCGGCAGCATGTTCTGGGCTGCTACATCCATTGCTTGAGTGCACCTAGTGGCTGGGACCTTATATTTCTATCCTTTTGCGATGAAGGACCATCGTCCTACTCCATCTGCTTCAGTATATGTGGCTGAAGGGTTTTCCGTTCCCTTCGTATGAATTTTGATCATGTCGCCACTGTCTTGCTCCAGTACAGTAGTACTGCTTAGTTCTTTCATAGTTCAAGTATTGGGACAATCGTCCTCGAGCTGTTCGACAACCTTAACGCCAACGAACTCGATCAAGCCCTCCGTTGCATCTGGATATACAGCAGCTCTGGTGGCAACTGGCCTCACAGATCCTCGCTCAATCGAATTCGATAGTTCAGGGAACCTATTGGTCGTTCAAGCAGGTGCTGGTATTGAGAGCCTTCAACTTCAGGATGCTGGTGGTACATGTATAACAGTCAAGTCAAAGAAAACTGTGGTGCAGGCCAGTGCTGTCAGTACCCTCTACGTATTGCAATTTCAAGACCAAGACTAATTGAGGACATAGCTTAACCATGGCCTAGCTTTGTCACAAGATGGGAAGACGCTTTACGCCTCCTCCGCTGAAGCAGCATATTCATGGCACTATGATCCAGCAACGTCCACTGTCAGCATGACCAACACAACTCTCGTGTCGAACATGAATACAGACGATCATACCACAAGAACTCTTCTTATATCACAAAAAGTCAATGGCACATTGTTGATTAGCAGGGGTAGTACGGCGAACATCGATCCTGAGGCGGAGATGCTGTCATCCGGTCACAGCCAAGTTCGAGCCTTCAACCTCCTTAACATCACTTCAGCTGGCTACGATTTTGACACCGATGGACTGCGGTTAGGATGGGGTCTGCGGAATTCAGTTGGCGTTGCAGAGCACCCAACCACAGGCGGGATCTACTCTGTGGAAAATTCTGTTGACCAAGCTACTCGCGATGGCGTGGACGTCCATGAGGATAACCCAGGTGAAGAGATGAATTTTCATGGCTACCTGAATGGCACTGAGTACGCGCCTCAAGGTAGCAACTACGGCTATCCCTACTGTTTCGCTGCCTGGGCACCAGGCGACCTACCCATGAACAGTAATTTGACAGTTGGAAGTCAATTTGCTATTGGAGACCAGAACAACACTATCAATGATACCTACTGTGCGGAGCAGACGCCACCAAGATTGACCTTCCAGGCGCATATGGCCCCGTTGGACATTAAGTTCAATAACAGTGGCAACGATGGTTGGGTGACCTTCCATGGGAGCTGGTATTCATCTCGTCCTGTCTCATCCGGCACGTACGCTGACTAATATTTTATAGGGACCGCACCGACCCTTCTGGCTACAAAGTCTCCACCATAGAATTTGCGAATGGCGTGCCTGTTGCTCCAGCAAACAGCAACACTTCTTGCATTGACATCTTCGCCAACGCTAACAATTCTGTATGTCCAAACAATTGTTTCAGACCTGTAGGCATGGCTTTCGATAGCCAAGGCAGAATGTTCGTCAGCTCCGATGCGAGTGGTGAGATCTACGTCGTAATGAGGGACCAGGCGAGCAATGGTACATCCGGAGGCACTGGGTCTTCTGGTTCCGGTGGTGGTAAAACTTCAGGAAGTCAGAGCCTTCGCTGCAGCGTCGCTGCTCTGATCGTCGCGATACTTACGATCTGTCTCATGGTTTGAATGGGCACTTTTGTGTTGAAAATTTGGATAATGTCATGATTGAACACTTTTAATGCTTTCGTATTGTGCATCATTCGCCAGAGACACTACACATTGCAACCTACGTTGATTCGCCCCAATCCAAATGAAGATGTGTGAATCAGTATATGAACTTTGAGATTCCGGGAAGAGATACCCATATCATGGTATGCCTCCGCTCTTCGGGGAAAGCATTCACCGAATGACTACACAACATTTCATCGCAATTCATCCTGCAATCGTCTTACACCTTCCTACAGGTAAAATCATTATGGAACTGTTGGTGAGAGTCCGAGTCAAGGTGTTGAACATCAGTCTGCTCATTAAGCACTATCATCACCCACTAGCCATACATGGAGCGACACTTCTTGTCCTACTGATTACTTTGAACTAGTTGTGAAGTGAGGTTAGTGATTGTTCAGGATTCACAATTCACTGTTGCCGAACCCTATTCACATGAAACTCAATGTCAACGGTTGTTGCACATCATTCATTGTTTGCCCTACAGGACGATTCACCAGCCACCGCACTTCATTATATTCCATCGTCGCTTTTCTCTTCGCTATGCAGCTCGCATCTACATTTAGACATCAAGTCTCGCAATATTCCTTTTCAAAGGTCCAGTCAATCTTTCTCGCTGGCTTGCTATCACGCTCATCACCACTCTACGCTGACTTCCTGCCGTGACGCAGAGCCCCACCCCAACCTCCTTAGGACCAATTGATACTTATGCTCGATTGCTTCCACAATCCATCGCATTGCTTCTCCAAATTGAGCGTTTTTCGCTATGGCTTTCCATGCTTTACCCCTTTCACCAACGTCGCCCCCGGACATCCGGATTTTCTCATTGGCTTTCGGTCAGCTCCCCATGGAGGTAAATTGTCCTTCTATGGCATTGACTTCGGTCAAGCCATCTACTATAAAAAGAAGGTCATGGTCACTGACCACGTGTTACATCTTCAGATTAATGAACACATCGCATCGTTCTTGGACTCGGATAAAGACATACAAAACTTCCAATTGATTTGCCAGGCTACGAATGTCGCCGTCACATATTATCGCTGTGGCCTCTGGCGCGAGCTCTATGCTCGTCGATACGACGTACGACCAAAAATGAGCGGCTACGAGGTCAGAATGACCTACATGCTTCGGACCAAATTCCTTCGCCGGCTCAACCCTCTCTTTTACATCGGGCAGGAGTATAGAGAGCTCAAGTGCCTGGCGAAATTGACAGACTTGGTAGTCGGTTAGTAGATTCATAAATTTCCGTTCTTTGGCACACACCCTGTATGCCTGCGTCTTAAGCAGTCTGAACAAGGCATTATGATGTTTTGCGTCATGTATGCCGCGCGATTGAACCTCATTCACTGAATTGTCCCAGAATCTTATGCAGGTGTTGCCGTTGGCCATAAAGGCGGACATTCGAACAATCTCCAGGAGATCGACCGATTCCTCAGACGATCCAATTTCCTAAACAAAGTCTTATCACCCATTTATCGCCGCTCTGATGTAAAACCACTTATGCTCATTCTACAGCTCGTCTTCACCCACTGGCAACTCGACCTCTCCATGGGTTTCCTCACGTATGGATTTGGCTATTCCAAGCATGCAGTATACGGGCACCCAGAGAAGTATCCGCTCTTCTTGGACGAAGATTGCATGAAGATAAACACCATCTTCTTGCTTCACATCGTGAACTTCTTCAAGTACCACTTAACGAACGAGAACGAAGACACGCTGTTCAGAGCCTACAGTCAGCTTGGAAACAGTCAGAAGCCCAGGGCATGGGACGGTCCACTACAGCAGGGACGTGGCATTCCTGGCGTCAAGAAGCTTGGGCAGCATTGGAAGGGTAGCTATGGTGAGTTTGTTCACCCTACAAGGACAACTTGCTGTGAGGCTTACAACCCTTGTCCTTGGATAGCCTACCTGGACCCTCAAGCCATGGAACGTATCCGCTCCCTACAGCCCGAAGACGGTCGTGACCCCCTCGACAACATCAACGCCGACGACGGTTTCCAAACTCTCGAGCTCGACTTCTCACATGAGGCAAACGCAGTCCCCTGGCCCAGAGCCTTCGAAACCCATTTGCACGCCCTCCCAACCAACAAGCTTTGCAAAAAGCTTCACAAAATCTCCAAGCCCAAACCACCGCGACTCCGTCCGACTAGACCCCATTTTGAGCCAGAGATAGACACTGGCCTCGAGACGCCCCCTGACTCGCCAATTTGGGGGGGTCCACAGCAACAGTTTCCCGGCGTGCCACACCCGACGTCAGACCTTCCCCCAACACCTACTTCACCTCCTCCTGTGTTGCACCCAAAGAAGGGCCACAACTTTCTTCAATTCAGCGGCTCCGGGATTGATGCTGAACCCTATCTATGCTCTGGTATTGTGCATCCGATTCCACCACAGGAGGATATCCCTGGCTGGCAGAGAGTCACGATGATGAAGTACTTCGGGTCTGACAAGCCAAACAAGCGTGGCTCGAATCCCAGCCACAACCCGTTCACTCCGCCAACTGACGACGAAGATGATGATGACATCGAATTCGATGAGGATGTCGGAATCGATGGTAGCTGCTGGTGCTATGAAGGCGTGGTGCTGCCTGGTGGCATGATCATGGTCGGACGCTGGTGGAGTCCGATTGATGACTCTGAGGATATGGAGTGCGTGGGTCCTTTCATCTTCTGGAACGTCGAAGAACCCTAGGTCAGAGTCGCCTGGATTTGAGGCGACAAATCATTTACACGAACGATATGCTATGATTTTGCATTGCTTGCGATAACGACACTCATCTCGACATCGTTTAGTTGAGAGATGATAATGGATCATTTGGATCACGACACTCCTTCTTGAATATTCCCAGCGCGTTGGAAATGGACATCTTACATATTCTTTTTACTTATTCATATCTATCATGACGGTCACTACCACATCTACGAAAGCGATTACTTTACAACATACCTATCTAGGAGGGCCATCCGGGAGCTTTGACTCACCGCCTCGAACAGGACACTCCGCAGCTTGTGTGCTGGTCCCCTGGTGGGCAATTCGAGCATTGGTGGTCGGCTCCATTATTTCCCGTTTACACGAACGCATGAGCGAGGGGGCTGCAATGGTGCGTTGGCACAACAAGACAAAAATTTTAAAATCGGCTTTGGATGTTTATCATCTCAGGCACAATGGAGCTGGTGGTGGAGGTCTCTTAATACGATATCAGATGTCTGGCTCGGGGCCAGATATCTGCGCTGTCTAACTCAGCTCAGGCCTTCATTGTATTTAGATCCTTCGTTGTTCCATCTCAATCAAGTATACATTTTTAGAAATCTCAAGATCAATCAATCAAATATGCTTTCCATTTACACCCTTGTACCTATCTAGACAACATAGCAATGGCGGGTATCGTATCCCTAAAAGAATCTACCAAAACCCGGACATATAGTGTTCTATTCCTCAATAGTCTTTACGCAATCCCACTCGCCTTTCAGGTTCTCCTTCCATAAAGTCACTTTATTGTCCCCTCCAGAGACCGCTAACACATTCCCACTAAGACTCCAACTGACTCGCCATATAACTGCATCGAAGTTCAGTGTGATACTCTTCCAATCGTTAGGTCGTGAGGGGTCCGTGGTCCATATCCGTACGGTTTTGTCTTGTGAGGCCGAGGCAATATAGGATTTTTGAAGAATGGTCGGAGCCCAGGCCACGTCCCGGACCCAGTCTGTGTGGCCTTTTAATTCGACGGTAGGGATGTAATTACGTTCCGTTGGACTGGATTGGACCTGCGTCAGCATTTCCCTACGATTTCAGAGTAAGAGGGCCGCTATCAACGTACTTGTAATCCCAGATCTTTACCGCATTATCACTCCCACCAGTAACAAATCTCCTAACCCCTCCACCAACCGGCTTCGAACTGACTAAACTTCCCGGCACAGTTGCGGGAGCCCAGCTTACAGCATTTACGCCCGACCCATGTGCCTGAAATATTTGATGAGTCCAATTGCCCTCTTGGAACTCTAATACCGACACTTGACCATCAGATGAGGCACATGCTAGTAGACAGCCGGATTCGTGTGGAGACCAAGATACTATGTTGACAGAAGCGGTGTGTAGCGAGAATGAGGCGACCATAGTCCAGTGAGACGCGCCTTGCGAGGGTGGTGACTCGCGCCAGATCTTTACAGAGCCGTCGTAGGAGGAGGAGGCAAGGATGGCACCGTATTTGGGATGCGCCTGGCGGAGTCATATTAGTACTTGAAGTTCTGTAGTTGATGGAGAAGAGAGAGAGGCGGACCCATGAGACACACCACACTGCCCCTTCATGTCTGCAATTGTGGTTAGTATAGGACATGTTCTGCTTGTTGGGAGGATTTACGATACCCTCGCAACGTTTCTGTCAGCCTGTGCGTTTCGCCTTCGACTTCGAAGATTTTGATCGTTTTGTCTGAGGAGCAGGTTGCGAGTCGACGGCCATAATAGTCTAGCACTGCGTCATGCTAGAACGGGTCATTAGCCCTCATAAAGCTCTCAGAGCTCCCATAACAGGCAATGGACGTACAATCATATCATCGTGAGTCGAATTGGTGATGACTTGCGCCTACAATTGTCAGCCTGTACCGTCTTAACAAATAATACAACTGACCATCTTGAATCACCCCTCTCTTGGCTGACAGGTGTGAGGAGAGCAAAGGACAGCTGCGCATGAATGTTTTAGTTTGCTCCATAGAGGCGACCTTGCTGTCTTGGCAAAATATGCCAAGAAATACCTGCCCCTAGAGGCTCTCCCGGGCGTTGCCGTCTTGGCGAGACAGCTGGGCACCCCACACCCTATTCTTACCAAGACGTCCTTCGCTTGTTCCAGCATCTAGAAAAGAACGCGCATTGATACAACACAACCCTAGAGGCCTCAGAGACAATTCTTACACTTATAACCTAAGCTTCACAACCACTATCTTCCTTATAACAATCCAAAACCTTTTCCTTCATTGTACACCTATATAGAGGACTACTAACACGTTTTCTCCCTTCCGCTTCGAAGACGCAAGATTCTCAAGGCTGCCCCATCCTACTAATGACGTCCACCAACTGAGTCCAGTACGTGGGTTGTGCCCCACCTTCCAGCGGATGCTCTTCTACAGCGGCCTGCCACGGTACAGAGATTGACACCATTAATCTTGATTTATGCCAAGAATCTTGGCACGCCAAGATTCCAGCCCTGTAGAAGCCCCCCTATGGCGGGTGCCTAGACAACTGCCGCTCGGGCATCGATGATAGTGGGCCCCGAGCCCAACAATGCCCCCTGGATAGGGCCTTTGGAGCCCGAGCCCCCTGAAGGTGGCCGCTAAAACATCAAGATTAGGGCCCCTTGGGGTCCCTGAGTCCCAGGCACGCTCCAGGGGTGAAGCAGCGCGCTAGGGTTAGGGCTTGTCACAAGAGGCTTAGCGCAAATCAAGATTAATGGTGTCAATCTCTGTACTTACATGCCATAGCTACCTTAGTTGCAATCTAAGCGAGCCGTCCGTTCTAAACTTGCAACCATCATCCCCTTCAAGAAGTGGCTTTGCGATATCTAAGAGAATCACCATGCTACTACGCCATTGACAGCTGTAGCTCCCGCCTGTCACCAACATGTGGCGTCGACTGAGGTTAGCTGAATATTGCATCAGTGGAGGTTGTAGATTCCCTCAACATTCTATCCGCGCTTTTGCTGAACAAGATGGAGTGCTTTGCAACGAGGATAGATCATCGAGGAACCCCCCATGCTAACGCATGGGACCCAATTTCAACCTTGCGTGCAAATCACAACAATCGAAGTATGAGATGCAAGTGCACTTTTTTCGAAAGGAGAGTGGGGTCTCGATCTGTCCATAACGCCGGCCCTTCTTGTGGCTGCCTGAGCCAAGAGCTGAAAGGTTTTCGAACTTTTCTCTTTTGATACCCCAGTCTGCCCGCCTGTGGCTATAAAAGACTCAGATGGCCTCAAGACGTTCCTTAGGCCAAGGAATTCTTCAATGCAGGCAGCGTAGTCCTGGAACCCTATACCACAGAATCCATTTTTCGAAGGACACACGCAATGGCTCCAATTCCCCCTAAGTCGCCCAACGAGGTATGGAATGACTATGTCTCACCGATCCGACCGACTGAAACAGAGGTTATCGAGAAAGGCACGGACCTCCATGTTCCAAACTTGAAGTACTATAACATCAAGTACAACAATACTGTAGGTCTCCAATACACGCTTGAAATCTACGGCCATCAACCTCTATCTGTTTCACTATCTTCATAGGTCTTCATGGCAGTGGATCAGGCGACCGTACCAAGAACGACAAGGCATGGTCGGTCATGGCGACAGGTCTTTATCGGAACAATGCCCGAGACTACGTCAAACAGGGTGTATATATCGCCGCTCGCGGACTCACTCGTAAGGACCAAGACGGTACCTGGAATCTTCACTTCAATTCAGAATCATATCTTCTATTCCAGAAATTCATTGAGTCTACTTTTCAAGGACCCACTAGAGGCCAAAGATGCCAAAGATCATCAATCGAATGCCACCGCGCTCCATTTCGCCGATCCCAACCGTGTCTACGTTCTCCTTTTCTCTGCTGGCGGTGATGGCGTCTATCGTCTCGCAACTGTCCTGTCCGATATGTTTGCTGCTGCAAGTATGTGCGCGGGACATCCCGGGAGCTCAGTACTTAGCGATCTGGCGAATGTGCCGATTTTTTTGCAGGTTGGACGGTGGGATGGCGATGAGAGACCCACTGAAGAAGCTTCACGGAACGTGGTAACCGCACAGGCTGCAATGGAGCTAAAGCGACTTCAATTATTTGATCATGGTTATTATACCTACGACATCTTTCTTCATCCCACGACTATTCACGATGAAGGTATACCTACCAGGTCTCACAACAGCTGGCAAGCAAATCATCTCACAACCAATCCGCGACGTGTGATCGGAGACTGGGAAAAGATCAGTCTGTGGCATGACGAGAAAATGCGCGACGCTCCAGATGATAAACTGGGCGTAGAACTCAAAAACACTTGCGCTGTCGATTGGGTGAGCCAGAGGAAGCGGAACCCACTGCCTCATTTCGTGACCTGGGACGTATCCCCACGAAAAGCCAATGAGCTGGAACCTATACTTTCAACCGAGTGGGTTGGTTATCGATTCAGCTACTGACTTGCAGTCAAGACAGCTACCGCCCCGGAGAAATTCACGGCACTAAAGAAGCCCGGCATCACCGACCCAACCCTTGTCATCCGCGCTTTATGTAATCTCGAACGGAATGTGGTGTGGGTTCAGCAGACTCCGATTCCTGTCATCATCTTATTTAACGACCATATTATACAAGACTTCACCAATCCTATCACCGTCCTCTATGGGCCGCAGAGAGAGAACAAACTCCAAGTCACGGTCGCACAGGACTATCTCGTTCAGTCCAAAACTCTCTATGCGCGAGGCGATCCCAACTTTATATTCTCAGCAACAATATTGTTCGACCCGGTCAGCATGACAGCGACGGGCGGAGGAAGCCAAGGATTCCCAGAGAACTCAAACGTAAGCCCTTCAGTTTCCTCGCGCAAGGAACGAATGTGCACATCAAAAATTTAGTTCGAAAACTAAAAGACACCCTCCGAAAATTTAAGACTGGACACAGGGAACACACGCCTAGATCCTACAGCGTTAATGTATGTTTGTTCAGAAATCCAAGGAAGGGCGATTTGAAGTCATTAACATAGCCGATTTTAAAAAGCAAAATAAGAATCCGGGGGAGCAATAGCGGGAAACATTGGGGTTTCCCCCAGGGGCGTGATAAATACCTCGAATGCTCGTAAGATTGGGGTCGACTCTTGCAGGAGTTGAACCTGGGATCGACGAAGGTGGAGTCTCTGGTGCTCCTGAATGCATTGGCAGGGGTCTCATCGGTTGCCTAATTCAGGCCATGCAACTCGGTGAGCTGTCATGCCTTGGAGGCAGCTTGGCTAGTGCGAGTAATGGCCCTTCAATAGTAATCAAAGGTAGAGACTCTTCGAGTGCCCGGGCATTGAAACGATATTACGAACTCGAGTGTTATCTTAGTATTGTTTAAGTGTTCCTTGCATCCGCAAAGGGAATCGCGAGCGGACTTTGCCGACACAATGAGTCAAGACAGAGCATCAAAGATAACTTCATCCGCGGTCTTTTACAGGAAGCGGCAGTTTCTCCGTTACTAGCTAGTTTCGAAGGCTTTCTGGGACGCCTGCATGGCGGGATTGACGGCATCTTGGTCGCCTGCTTGAAAGGTGGTGATCGCTTGTCTTGTTGCTGGATTGTCACCCTAGAAGTGAGCGCTTTCGATGTGTCGGCGCAGGACCAGAGGTAGGTCGAGATCTTTAGAATTGATTGAAGGAGTACTTGGGCGTATCTTTACAGTTCACTGAGTACTGCGGTGGCATTCCCATCTCCTAGATTCGTTCATGAGGGCAAGGTGCTTGAAGAAGAGTGCAAAGTAGGAAGAAGGAAGAATTCCTCGTCACTCGTTAGCTGCTTTTTTCGGCTAAGGCCAACAAATTGGGATTCTGGAAGAGATTGATCGCGGGTGCTGAGCATGAGAGTTATGGACGAATGTGGCGAAATCTCAGTTCACCGTAAGGGTAGGGGCTTCTAGGGGTCAGCCCTGCAGGGCTGTACGGTTGATAGGTGAACTCTAATTGAATCGGACTTGAGCCCGACCTGACCCGACCCGTTGTCGCCAACCAACCAATCTGCCCAAGAACCTGCACCCCATTACACACTGCTGCTAATTCAGGAGAACTCAGGTACTGTACGAAGTTTGAGCACTGAGCCATGTCATGGATAAGAATGTCCTTTAACGTTCTCATATTCGTTTACACGTCTTTGTTGAATATATGCTTTTAATCTACATTGCCTGACGGGAGACATCATCATTAACAGACAGCAGTGGAGGTATGCTTTGCCGAGACACTTCCCCGCATGCTGCTGCTGATGGTCTTCCGAGGAGATCCCCTGGACCTTTTTCGGCCTTGGATCAAAGGTGTTGTTTCAAATCATAGAAGCCCATGTCAATAAAAAGCCCTGCTTCGAGGTATCCGGAATGTAAACCGGCCCCTAGAAGGTTCCCCGAAGCATCCTAGCTTTACGGCTTCTTTAGGAGCCGGCTCAGCAGCTCTAGGTCCAGCCTCATGAGGCTATGTGGCCGATAGGTCTATGCGGTTAAGGGGTGAATTCTTCTGGTAGCAAGATACCCGTTTACGCGCCGCAAGCGCTAGGTCAACGACTGCTCAGTATTCCGCTTAGTTACCCACCGCGGGAACCGTAGTAGTTTGCTCCTTACCTGCCATCGCCCAGAGCGGCGAGAGTACTGCTCCACAGACGCACAGAAGCTTGAAGCTCTGAACGTACAACAAGGGACCCGAGTCTTCTTATACGGTTACCTTCAACCCAACCATAACAGAGTATCGCTCATTGAAAAGAGAGCCGCGGTTAGGACGGGGGGGAGAAGAGGCAGAATATTGGTCTCACTGCTCAGAAAAGTGTGTTGAAAGGATCTGCAAAAGGGAAATGATATCATTTCAACGACGTTTCAAGACGAATGAATAGGCAAGATTATGCTTGAAATGACTGCACTTTCTACAGTATAAGTTCACCATCCTCGGTTTCTTCATGGGACGCTGATCTCCCAGTCTGGATCGTCTCCTGGACTGGGGTAAGCCAGAGGATCTTCCGAAGTGTTCCACAAACCTTCTTTTAGGCGATCTGGTCTCAGTTCTGTCCACGCTTCTGTATCCCATTCCACGCGTAAATCATTCGGCCTGTTCTTATCTCGCCCAAATTTGATCCTACCGCTGCTGTCCTTCTTTTTTTGGGCAAGAAATTTCATATTTGTCCATCCTTCCTTATGCCAGCAAATGAGGGCAAGATTTTGCTCCAGAGAAACGTACTCTTTTTTCCAAGTGGCTTCACGAGTGGCGAACGACAGAAAGACAAGGCGAGGTCTTGATCGCTAGATTTCGAGATTTCGTTAGTCTCTTGATTTGAACACGACTTGAAAGACGACATGAAGGAGATGGAAATTGCATCAACAAAAGACGGATAAGATGAGAGAGATATCTGAGGTCTTGCTGAAAGTAGACGGACCTTTTCGATCGATTCAGTCAATTCAGCAACCAGCGATGTCGCTTTCGACCGGTATTTGGACGGCGCTTTAGCAGGCGTCGATTCGTCCTTAGACCAAGCATAGCGGACCATTGCTCTCAACGTGGAGAATGCCGGATGGGCATGAGCCTGTAGACTGCCGCTGATTAAGTACACGTTTGCCGTGACATAGTAAAATAACGATGGATCTGTTGTCATTCGAGAGCCATGATGGGGAACCTTCAAAACATCAACATTGACCTTTTGGTTTTCCTCATGGTTTCCACTGAGCCACTCGAGCAAGTTGCCCTTGGAGCTCTTAGCTTGCGAAGGGGCTGTAAAATTATAGTACTCTAAGCTCTCCATTCGCTCAAGTGCAATGCTGTCCACGGCTTCTCTCAATTTCTGCATCCTCTTGAGACCCTGTGAGAGCTCGAAAGCGTCACCGGTAAATAGTATCTTGAAATTTCCAGTATCAGTATAAGGTGCTGACTCTTTATTATGATCCTGTGGATTGCCATTGCTATGGTAGGTAAAGAAGTTCAATATTGAGGCTCGATTTGCGTATTCGCTCCATAAGTTTTGTTTGCGGTCCGGCAGAAGATCTTCGTTACTCTGTGAAGAACAGGTCAGAATAAGGCAGAGGTTTCAATTATGAGGTCCCCTTACAGGGTCAACCATGGATTGCAGGATAAAATGCTGAAAGTCACGGGTATATTGTTTATCGGCACAACCCATCATGGAATTCGACCAAGGGCCTGCTACAAAGATCTTGCCGTACTTGTTGGCTAAATTGACTGGTTTTGCTTCAAATACCATGCCGTACGGCGGAGGGTTCACGGAGCTGAGGTCCCATGAACTATCGGCGATCTTGTCCGCGTTGTCCGGCAGGGATGGTCCCGTGTATGTTGTCAGGCCAGGACGTGGGACTGTGGTTATGAGTCGCAGCCATGGTCCGGTAATTGTGTCAAACGCTCCACCTTCGTACGTTCGCGAATCTCTCCTGGGCTCAAGTCCAACCTCCACAAGGACCTCGAACACTCGCGTGGCCCGAAGAAACAAGTCATCTTTATAAGTCTTCTGGAGGTTCGACAGATAAGAGGCGACATCAAAAGTCCGGGCGTCTTCCCATTTTTCACGAAACTCATAGCAACACTTTTTCATATATCGAAGCTCCGAGTGTTGGGTCTCTGACTCGATCGCGTCAATCCAACCAGTATTGAGAACATTGAATCTATACTTGGCAACGTAATCACCAGCTTGACATAAATCATCCAGTCCCTTGAACGATCGTTCAGCCGTCGCATCTCGAATGACGAATTGGACTTTGACCTCGTTTTTCGTATTCACTAATTTGATAAAATGGGTAGGGTCATTAGGCCCTCCATTTCTGGTCCACTCGACCATTGGCGTCATATAAATGGGTACTCTTGCCAATATATGGGGCATGCCAAAGGGAAGTATCTTCCCTAGTTCACCATTGCCTAGGTCCTTTAGGAGCAGATGCGCATTACCAGAATGGTCTTTATCGGAATGAGTAATAATGACCCCAGTTAAAGGAGGGAGCTTCCATTTAGTCGTTGGGACGAGCTTTGGATCCAGCCACGGATCAAGCTTTTTATACTCCGTGAGCGCACCGGCGATGACACCACGCCTATGTTTGTCCTCCCTACCAGTGTCGATCAAGAATCTTTTCCATTCGTTCGCATCTTGGAAGATGTCCTGAGGCCCCTCCGAGTTGAAAAGATCCACTATGTAACAATCGCCTTCCGCAACATCGATCATTGTGACGCACGCATAAGGCTATCATGAGTCAGGTATGAACGAACGGAACGGCCAAGAAAAACGTACGATCACAATCTTCGAATTGAAAGTCATTTTTTGTGCGATTTGGGTGTTCTTGAACGCGTGCTTTGTACTGCTTGCTGGAACGAAGTCGTAGAGCCTCTTACTCTGATTCAATCAGCTATAAGCTCAATCATTTTCAGCTTTCGACAATGCTATATGAGATAGAAAGTTGGGAAATTTCCAGGTCAAGAAGCTATAGATATGTAACAAATTTGGCTTGCAATTCAGAGAATCCAAAGTAGCATTGAGTGTCGCTCAATTATTCACCCTCCAGATGCTCGAACCCCGCAGTGATGCTTATCAACGATATTGCCATTCCCGGTTAACCTTTTCCAAGGTCCTATTGGGTGTTGGCCAGTTCTAGCCCCAGCTAGTCCCAGGGGAGACTTAGCGGGTGCGCCCTGGTGCATGCTAAGCTGCATTTCTCAGCTCCATCCAAGACGCCACAAAACGACATAAAGCCATAATCTCATGATAAAACGGCATACCATTTATGCTGCTAGCACGACAAGGACAGACCCAGTTATACCCATCTTTGTGACTGCCTTTCCTTCGAGAGAGGTTTATTTAGGGAAAGCGAAACGAAATCTTGAAGCCTTTTCATTCCTTATAGTTAGTGAACAGAGTAATGGTGGGACGGAGAACTTGCCCGATTGGAGGGTTATGTGCATTGGTTAGGCTGTCCAAGGGTTGTCACACAACGCCCAGCCTGTCTGGACTGTTCATATCTGCACAACTAGGTGCAATTTGGCTTGTTTTGATTGGGTTAGGGAGTCTGCGAAAGAGTCCACTTCAATGGTAGATAAAGTTTAGATTACTATCTTTAGTCTCGTTAATGCAGTCGGCTTCAGCGATTGCAAGAAAATCGGTTGCACCAGTAGATAGAGCACTTGAAGGGCTTTATTTATATGGATGAATCAAGCCATGAATTTACCATTGTGACCTACTATCTTACATCTATTGGTTGCAGTATGATCTGACAAATCTGTCTATAGATGAGCGTGACATCTCGAACACCGTTGAGAACGACTCAACCTGCTCTCAACAAAGATCTAACAAACAAGTGGAGCTAGATCTCTCCTGTCGTGCCTAGGCCACCAAGACAAGATTCTATCCAATGGGATTCCACAACATTTCGTATTGGTGGATAGAGACGTGCAGACTTACTTATGCTAAAGGACCAGCATCCGGTTATAGTCGATTCCAGTACCAGAGTCGAGGTTCATGGACACCTTAACGCCATTAACACTGGCCTCGGTCAGGGGCTCCAAACTATGTATCATCAAGAGACGACGCTGCAAGTCCTCTTGGTTTTCACCCATGGAGGCGATAGTACAGAGAGACATGGTATGGTGGATATACGGAGACAACGTATACAATGCCGTTATGAAAAACCGGGTACCTTGCTGCAGGTTCAGGGTGTCGAAATGAAGGGAAAGAGCAGGAGCGAAGGACAAAGAGCGCAAGAGCAGAAGATAAAGTAGTGAGCCGTTAGTGGACTTGAGATGAACACCTTTCGGATCAGTACCCAAAATGGGCTGACTGGACGTTCTTGTTTAAACTTGCGAGAACGCAACAACAGCCGTAGAGTGTGGACTGGCTATGGAGAGACACGGGGAAAGCAGAGAACGTTAACGGAGCATGCCGGAGCCCGGCTTAGGGTTAGCCCTATCTCAAGATGCAGACGACGAACCTCGGCTTTCCGACATTACTATGTTCTCACGCAGGTCACTCCTTCCATTTCCCTATACACATTTTTACCTTGGAAACGACATAATGACAGACGCTCTTTGTGGACCTTCGAACCCCCTACAGACTTTCCAGAAGCAAACCTCTATAGACAGGACCCTGCAGCAGGACCGATTCGCCACTCGGCAACAACAACAGGAGGTATGTCGCCATGATTGCCACTGATTTGGTTGTGCTAATTGATACTATAGGCTTTTAGATCCGCAGGAGGTGCATCTACAGGCGTGCTAGACGCTGAGTTCGAAGCTTTTCAAGCAGGTTATCCCCTTGAGACTGGATTCCCGGAGCCCCAATCGTTCTCGACTGGACTTCATGGACAAGTGTTCGAGCCCAGCATCAGCCAGCCGCGGCTTCCCGATTGGGCGTCTGATTTCCAAAATCTGCGCCTGAATGAAGCTCGAGCATCTCCGATCCCACAGTCTCAATTCCATCAACATGCACCTCTACAACGCGGTACCCCTACCGCGTGGCACCAGGACTTCTTAGGTCAACAAGGCCAGTCTTCTTCATATCAGCCGCAGCAACAGCAAAGGCCTGTCAGTGGGTGGGCATATGGGTACACAGGAGCTCTACTATCCCAGGAGCAGAGCACTTTGTCTGCAAGAGCCCAGCAAAAGCAGCCAGAAATGCAGGTTGAAGATGGTTTCGACCAAGCCGCGTTCGAGAAAGCTTTCGAGGCTGCTACGGCAGAGTTCCAGCAATCGGAGAAAGAAGAGGTACAACACGACGTCGCCGCTCACCAGGATGTGTATGCTGGGCTGAGCCCTGAGACAGAAAATTGGATGGAACAAATTCGAATAGGAGCCGACAGAATATCCGAAGACGCTCAAAAAGAAGAGAAGCATCATGATGATCATGACGAAGCAGACGAGCTTGCGAGGACTGCAGGTCAGCTTTTGGAGAACGTGAGAAGCGACAAGAGTCAAAAGTTCCGGGAAAGCAATTTTCTTTCTCTGATGCGTCAATTGCGGGACAGGGAAGTTCGAGTCGAGGGTGATAAGCTTGTCGATGTCAGTATGCCTTCTTCTATTCCTGCTTAAGAGGAGAAGACCAAGTATGCTTTGTGTCCAGTTAAGAGGCTGTGGACACTACAACAAATACTAATAGGAAAGAAGGCGTCTCAACCTCTTCATCCTGGCGGTGAGAACTATCCGAACGAAGGAGCCAACGCCTACCGTCAAGCAGTCTCCCCCTAGAACAATGCCAAGGCCACCATTTTTGGGGCATCCTGACGAGATCGGTCGAGCTTTAGATACTTCAGACCACGAAGCAACAATGGAGGATAATGTGATCACATAAGCCTGACAGTCTAAGCCTTGGTTTCGAAAGCCGACGTTGTCCGCTGCAACCCAGAACTCCGTCCCGCAGCGTTTCGATTACTATATTGGTTTCGAGACAAGCAGCTTGCCCAAGCGTTGATTAACTTTCTACATCGTACTAGCTAGTGCCACGTAGCCTTAGGCGCTGGAAAGCGCTTTAGTCCCGATGGTCAATGCTCTGTGCAGCTCACTGGCGGTCGAGAGTGAGAAAGTTCACATAGTAGTTTGAGCAATCACGTCGTTCTTACTAAACGCTCGATCCTGCGAATAGCGGCAATTAATGGAAGCTCTACACAGTGTACAGCATTGCCACGCAACAGGTCACTCTACGAAGACGTAGACGCTCTCACTAGGTGTTCCGAGGCACTGGTGGCACACTTATATCGACCCTAGTCTATACGAACGAGTCAGAGTCAAGGAAAGCCTACTGATTCGAGGACAGGCCTCAGTCCGGAGCTCCTAGTATTGAGTCGTATCGTCCTCAACATTAAAATATTGTGGGGCTAGTTGGGACCTTGGCTGTGGCATTTTTTAACACCGCAGCAACATACGCAGAAGAGTCTGCGAGGGCTTCTCTAACACACAATTGCTGATTCAGAGAGTGGCTGGCCTACTTCTTTATCTAGCATCAACAGGCGAGGGAGGCATGACGGACACTATAATTCAGCGGATGGAGTGTTCGAGTCGATCAGTCATGTGGCATCGCTAGTCAAATGGCCTTACTACTAACCATTGGCATAGGCTACTATCAATGCATAGCAATCGTCTCCCAAAATTGCAGTCCCTCATGACATGTAAGCTCGCTCAACAAAGTCTGCCTAGTAATCGAGCTCATACAACGTATTCCATGGCGTTTAAGGCCGAACCAGTCCCAAATCAGCTTTACTTATGAAACAACAATCCAAATCTCAAGTCGCGTATATTATCGCTCCCTTGCAGCCAGATTTGATAAACAGCGAAACCAAGTAAGCTTGAGATAAGAGGCCGCAATGACACACATAGCATAACATAGCGTATTGGGACTGGATGATGGAACTACCTTCCGCAACCACGCAGCTCAATGAGGTGTTCGTCTTTTGTCACTGCTAAATAGCATGCTGGTTGTGTCAAGGAATGAGGGAGCGTAATGGGTGATGGTTGAGGCGTGAACAATGACCTAATTGTCCATTATTAAGAGGCTTCAAGTCTTTAGGAACATGTCTTGATATGAGATGCATTGGAAACCTGAGCGGTGAAGGAATTATCGATAGGGAGCTGGTAATGGAGAATTTGTCTTCAGGCGGGCGTGATTTTGCGGTATTGAGCGTTTTGGCATGGATTCAATGACACCATCACAGAACAATAGCGTTCGTTCTGCTGGAAGTATCCGTATCTCACACCTCCCTCTTCTCTTGATTTCTTCAGCAATATCCTTTCTCAAAAAAATGCTTTATGCAAAATATACTACTTTTCTTTCATTGTATCTGTATCTGAATGACCTGTATAAAACTCTCGCTCCAAAGCTCCCCCAAAATGCTCGCACTAACAAAAAACTTGTCGCTCATGCCTGGCCACACTCGCTGAAGGGTATAATCACAAATCATAGGAAAAGAGAGGTAATATACGGCTGCAGTGGTGCCTTTCCCGTCCAATCTAGGGCCTACGGATCGATCGAGAACTGGATGATGTACGGCGGTATCATCATCGCAGGCCTATTACGCTCTGTAGAAGGAAAGGGCTGTTAGTGTTTGTTTTGTTTGGTAGCAATGGAGTGACTGATAGTGATGAATGCTGTTGAAAGGAGAGGGTGTACGAACCATTTCCAGCGTCCAAACTCTCCGTATCCAGACCTTGAGTTTGCCTTCTATGCCATCTACATTTTCTAACTCTATCCCTTCCCACCAACATCTCCTTGCAGGCTTTCTCCAAAAGAGGAGGAGTTTCTGCGCCATTCCTACTGCGTTGCTGCTTGCAAGAGTTTCGCTGCCTTTGATATCGGTTCGTAAGCGGGCGAGAGCTAGACTGCAGATGACGGCTTTGTTGGGCTCGCCTGCACGATGACCCCAGCGGTCGTCGTTGTTAAAGCCCCTAAAAGATAGGTTAGTCATTAGCTAATGGGGATTCTGGTTATATGTATGGGTTGCACGGAGACTAATGCAGGGACTTAAGTTAGTACATACCCCGCAGTCAGCATTTCAATCAAATGCTGTTCCGTTGTGCCAGTCTCGTCACTCCTTCTCAGACCGGAAAAGATACCATCCTGTTTCAGTAGCGCTCGACCCGCTGCTCTCTTGACCTCGATCATTTCTGTCTGGTCGATTTCTGCTTTTGGCGGTATAGCGTAGAAATCCAGATCTTCCCGTAGTACAATTATACCTGCTCTATCCTGTAGCATATCTCGTGCAGAATTGGTTGAGGGATCTGTTGAAGTTCCGACAGTATCGGATGGTGAGCCACTTGGTGAGGGTGAGCCTGAGGGTATAGTTTGGGCAACATTTCGGAAGAACTCGAGCATGTATTGTAGTGATTGAGGATCATACTAGAAAGGGCTGTTAGATACGGAGGCGTTTTACAAGGTCCAAGAGCTGTTGGGAAGACCTACGTCGACAGGGTACACGTCCCCGTCATGGAAGGAATTCATATGGCCATCAGGTAGAAGGCCATTGGGAAAGAGGGACAAAAGGACGAATTCGGGGAGGGTAAGAAGTTCATCTCGTGATAATGTGAAGCGAGTCCCTCTGTAGATGTCAAGTCAGTATGCGTAAGGAGAAATGGTCAGGGGTCAGCCGTGCCTGAGGTCCAATGTGATGTGTTCGTCAGCGCCAACGTCTGTAGGGCAGATCCTTAGTACTGTATTATCACATCATGCCTGTATGATTCGTACCTGCCAAAGTATTCACAGGGGGTGGTCCACTTTGCTGGACCTGGGTGATTATACTCGCGGCGCCGCCTGCCGCAGCCATCACGTATGTAAACGAGTCAAGCGGACTCGAACCCTCTGTGTATGGAGGTGGTGCTTCCTCGTCTTCTGCGCTCTTCGAAGACTCCCCTTTGGTGTCCGCTGGAAGCGCAGCCTTAGTCTCAGCCTCTGCAACAGTTGCTCTGCCAGTGACAGTAGGACCTTCAGGCGGAGCTGGACAAAAAGCTGGAGGAGGGTCACTATCAGGCTCGGTGACGGATGCCCTGAACCGGTCTGGTGAGTGCGCTGGTGGGAAGTAGAGGGACAAGAAGGGTGGTGGAGCGACGGATGGTAAGAGGGGTGCTGAAGCTGGTGGGGATGGATCTTCCGCTGACTCGGTATAAGGGGGTTCAGTGTCGTCGCAGGGAGTCACAGACGCTCTGAAGGATACCTTGTCGGACACGGACGAACCGTCACTGGAGTCTCGTGTCGCCGACAACTTGATGGTTGTTCCTTGGTGTCATGGGTTGATTCCCGTAAGGTGGTGTTGGATTCTCACTTGCTAACGTCAGGATTGAGAGCAATGGACTTAAAAGTACTGTGAGAATGATTGAGAGGTGCAGAGCATTTGTGTCAGCATGTCAATTGACGTCCAATACCCAAGCATTAGTAATGGTCGCGATACTATTGTCCACCAAACATGCAGGGTGTCGTCGTTACGCTTATACAGCTTGCTTCTTGGACGCGATCTAGAATAGGCCACGCACTAGGCCCTTTTGGGAATGACTGCAGATTTTACCGTCCTGCCTGGCTATTTTTACCTTCAGACAACAATAGATCTATACAAAAACGTTCACAATAAAACGGTTTACAATTGTATGTATGTTAACTTTGAATAGGAAACGTTGTAACATTTCCTCATTTCATTCACTTGGGGGCCACCAAGAAGAGTAAATCCGCCGAGGACGGTAACCACTGGAAGGAGGCATTTCTCCACTTTGGCTTTCGCGCACATGGCACGGGAAACAGTTCCATTTGTCTCGTGCCTTGCATAAAGACGCAGTGAGTTACTGTATACAGCCCGCGAATAGCAAGACGAGCCGAATAGTCCCCCGGAATCTATTCTACATGCAAAGCATAGTCAACTTCATGCACTCTGTTTGACCAACTGGCAAGGCCACAGATCCGAGACTGACTGTTTGGACTTGACAATCCCTACTTCTCCACAGTTACATGCGTCTATATAAATACCAAGGCCGAAATTGGGCATCTTTTATTCGGGTTCTTTTGCCTCTTTGCGGAAGGCCGTGGTCTAATACTCTAGAAAACCACATTCGATAGCAGATGTGGCATATCATCCCAAGACTAGGGCGCCATTCAGCTGCAGGGCCCTCTTCTAAAGCCCCCATCCTTACACAAACCCACCGATCCCGTTTTCGCTGTTCCATGTCTTCCTACACCAGCATACCCCCTAATGCATGGGACAGCCACATGCACGTCACAGATCCACTTAATTCTCCCGTCTCCAAGGATGCAACCTACAAACCACACTCCGCAACCCTTTCCTCTGCTCTCGCCAATGCCCGTCAAACGAATCTTCCCAACCTTGTATTCGTCCAACCGTCCACATACGGAACCGACAACGCCTGTCTCCTGTATGCTCTGGAAACCGTCGGCCTGTCCCACGGCCGTGGAGTTGTAGTTATCGATCCTGAGAATATCAACCTTGATACCCTTCATAAGTGGCACGCGCTTGGCGTCCGCGGCGTACGACTAAATCTGAAGTCCGTTAATAAGACGTTACCGAGGGAGGAGCTTGCTCGTGTTCTCCGTGCTTATGCTGGCGTGGTACGGCCAATGAAAACATGGGCGTTGCAGCTGTATGTCGATCTTGCTATTATGGATGATATCGAACCTTTGCTCCCGGAATTAGGCATCAAAGTGGTATTCGATCATTATGGTCATCCCTCGAGCTTAACGCCGCCACTGTCAGAAATACCAGGATGGAATGCGCTGCTGAGAATGATGCAGTCGCAATCAGTTTATGTCAAGATCTCAGCTCCTTACCGGTTATCGAAGGATCCTAAGTATAAGGATCTGGAAGTCATGAGTAAGGAGCTATTCCAGGTGAGGGAGGGAAGAGGGGTAGTTTTCGCTTCTGATTGGCCGCATACGAGGTTCGAGGGTGTTGATATTAGGCCTTTTGTTGACAATTGTTTGGAGTGGTGCGGTGTTGATGAGAAGCTTAGGAATAACTTGTTCAGAGATAATGCGAGGGAATTGTGGGATATAAGCTAGTATCATAAGTTTTGAATGGGCGTCAAATAATCTGTTATAGTAAAAGAGCTCTGGGAATGAGCCTTCCAATGTAGTCTCTTCACGGTTGCAGTGCGCGGGCTTCTCCCCCTCCAGCAACCTTGATTTGCCCATATTAACCCCACGAGACTGGGGCGCGCATCGCGCGTTGGCTCATCTCCCAACAAGATACTGGGGGTAGAAGCCTGATACTTAGTCAGTCCTGGCACTTCGAGCTAGTCATCTCCGCTATCGCTTCCAAAGATCGCTTTGAACACAGCTTCTCCTGGCCTTTCCTGTTCCAAGGCTTCATTCCGGTCAGGATCTACCACAACTGCGCCAACCTTACTTTGTCCTGCTTCGTCTCCGGTATTGCCTTCAATGACTTCTGAGGACTGAACAAATTCTCTCATGCCACTACCAGTCATCCGTAATTCGTCCATATCTTTCTTCCCCACCAACTCTAGCCTTTTCTGAGACAACGCTGTAGATGGCCCTGATTTCTCTCCAGCGTCGGACCCAGGCGGCGCCTTTCCCGGATCGACCAGCACATGTGCAGGCGGCTGAACATTGAATCGCTTACACAACAGCCGTGTAGGGTAGAAATTCTCTACTGACCGGGTTAGAGGACCGTACATGCCAACAGCGGCCGCTTCCTCTGCTGGCGTCTTTGTTTTACCAGTAGGCTTTGTGAGCAATTGCGGGTTTCCGTCCGAGTCAGTAGTACTGTCTAGCTTAATGTTGTCAGTCGGTAATTTCGGTGCTGATGACGAAGACGTAAAACGTGTGGCCATTGCGCCAGTCATAGGTTTGAAGATCTGCGCCGCGCGCGCGAATTCATTCATTTCTACGACCCAGTCATCATTTGTAGTCCCGGGAGGCCGATCAGGTAGTGTGCCTTCTGGACGGAGACCAGCACGGATCTCAAGGAATGTACGGTAACGGGCCCGCTTAGCAGGATCTTCAGCGTACGGCATCCAGCCTGTTGTGCCTCGGCCTAGGGCCCTCGTTGCGGCGTCCTGATCTAGATTAGGGATCAGAGACTGAAGTGTCTTAGGCTGAGATGATGAGGAGGACTTTGAGGCCTCACCCAGTGCGGGAGGCAGGTTTTGATTGTTAGTCGCAGAAGCGATTCGGCTACGGGCATCAGGACTGAGAAAATCGAACACAGACTTGCCAGGGAGTTGAGTTTCGCCCAAAAGGGCAGCGCGGGACTTTGGTGAGAGCTTAGAAGCAGCAGTCACGGTGGCAGCAGACTGATAGGGCTGACTAGATGGCGATGAGGCGGGTTTCTTGGACGACTTCCAGTCCGGCGGAATGTTTGGAGGAGGATACTTTCCGTCCTGGGAGAGAATCGAAGATAGAGGGTCAGAATTGCTGGATAAAACAAAGCCATCCAGAGGTAGACGACCATCATGGCATCTGCGAAAAGTCGAATCGCCTTTTGCTGTACCGGTCTTCTTAGAGACAAAGACCGGTCTACTGTTGACCAATGGGTTCGCTGAGGATCTGCTCGATCCAAGTTTCTTCTTATTCTTCTTGTCCCCTCCTATAACACGATTATAAGATATCTGTGGTCCCATTTGGTAGGGGTCTTCATCGTCAGAGCCATTGTCGTTGAGAATGCCAACGCCGAAGCCTCCTTTCCGTACTGAATTTTTCTTTTTGATCTTATCAGAATTGCCGGGCGTTCGGAAACCTGCACTGTTTTCATCACTCCCCCTTTCATGATCACCAATTTGAGGGCTGCCCTCTGCAATGGGAGCTTCCGAGAGTTTGCCTTGGCCTTCAAAGCCAAGACCTTTTCGATCATTCTTTTTGATGATTGAAATCATGCTCGAGTTTTCCGGTGCGAAGAGATGCAGTTGCTGGTCTCCTCCGCCGTCTCTGTCCTGATCATCACCCAACTGCGCCTTTCTTCTGATCTTAGGTCCTATACCCTGCCCTTCGCGCCAACCCATCTTCTTGAGCAACTTGACACCCATAGTCTCTCCTGTAGTCTTGAAAACATCCATGAAAGAGTCATGCTGCAGTTTTTCTTCTGCTGTAGACCCGAGCCCTCCAAAAGACTCTGCGGTCTGGAGTTTCCTCGCCTCTTCAGCTTCCGCCAGATCCTCCTCATCCATGAAGTCTTCTGGTTTTTGCTGAGCTGGAGCAGCATCTTTTTTTTGGTTCGCACGTGATGAGATGAAGGTTGAGGGTGTCCAACCTTCCTTGGATCCCACTGTATTGAAGTATCTGTGTTCTTACTGTCAATAGCGCTATAAGTTTGACACGCTCGGGTGACTTACCCAGCACTAAAGCCACCAGTAAAGGCGCCGTGCAGCCTCTTCCTCCCTTGCTCATCAGTGACCTCCTGTTTCCAAATGGGAACATAAGATCCATCATCGCGAGTTTCTGCATCTAAAGGCGGAAGGGGAGTCCCGTATATGACATAGGGAGATTGGTGGGCTTGCAGGTCTGCTTCGAAGGTCGCACGCGATCGTTTGAAGGCCATAGTGATTGAAGCCAGACATAGTCAAGCCTGCGGACGCTTTCTGACATCCAAAGCAAGCCATATGCTCAAAGTATCTTTAAGAATAGCCCACTAAACTGTGACATAAAGGTTCTTACCATGTATGGACTAGTGTCGGTTGAACCCTGGGGTTTCGAATCCCTTGTGAGGCTGGTGTGGAGCTAGAAGCGTGTTAAATTGCCGCAGCTGCAGGGCAGTAATTCGACAATTGCATGAGACGACGTTAATGTTGTGAGACGAAGCGACATCTGTTACAGCATACGCAAGTGGTTAAGGCGCCGCTTGAGGAATCAGAGACTCTGTCTGTCCAAGGAATTGTCTATTCATTGACCCTCCCCCGAACTATTCCCTGATTCTCGGCCAAGCTTCACGACCGCCGCGTTATCAACCTCCAACTTCAACGCCGATTCTCCCTTTAGGCTACAATCGAGCTCACGCGCCTCTTCGCGGTATAGATTCATACTTGAGTGAAACGTCGTGGGAATAGGAAGTCAGGTACTCGGGCAACAATCCATCTCGTGGTTGAGTCACCTGGCAAGCGTAGTCATTTACTACGTCTGGTCGCTTACTGGAGGGGATCTTTGTATACCTACGAGCTGCTCTGTAAGCCAACACCAATCGATTCTCATCAACACCGACACCTTGAGCAGTAACTTCGTCAAGAGTGGCTCCGCTCAAGTTCACTTAATTCTCCGCTCCACGACAAGGCCCGTCTGGGGCCTCGGGCCTAAAGGGTCCCCACCTATTGGTAATACAGCCTCCATCAACTTGGACCGCCCCAAGATATGTCTGCTGCCTCGACAGCATCTCCATCTGTAGTGCGCAGCTCCTCCCGCCGTCAGACGTCCTACAATGCCCCTCCGACTGATCGACCCCACCGACCAGCTTCCACAGCTACAGCCTCCAACCCTCCAACAACACCAACTGGACCAGCGCGCTCCAATTCCCAGGCATACGCTCGGCCTCCCTCAGCTACTCAACAATCTTCTCTTGCTGGTGTTGCTCGTAGGGACTACGAGACCACCAATGTAGCACGCGCGCCATCCTCTCATCGCAGCTCTTCTCGAGATCAGAATTACGCTGCCCCCCCCAAGAGGACGGACTCCACCCGTGACTCACGACGAACTTCGTCAAGACCAAGCCACGTAAGGACCAGCTCACGGGTTTCCGCATCTGATGAGCCTACAATTACACAGACTCCAACAACAAACCGAAACCAATCTGATGCGGGCGTACCTGGAAGTGGTGGTTCCGCAAAGAGGCGGACTACCATAGGTGCACAAACAGGGGAGTGGTCATTGGGTAAAACAATAGGTGCTGGTAGCATGGGCAAAGTCAAGCTGGCCAAAAATTTGGAGACAGGCGAGCAGGTTGCGGTAAAGATTGTACCACGCCAGTCGACCGATGAGCACCGGAGCGATCGAGACCGGGAGCGAGCAGATCATTCAAAGGAAATTAGGACAGCGAGAGAGGCTGCTATCGTCACTCTGCTCAACCATCCCTATGTCTGCGCGATGCGAGACGTTGTTCGAACAAATTATCACTGGTACATGCTCTTCGAATATGTCAATGGCGGCCAGATGCTCGACTACATCATCTCTCATGGTAGACTAAAGGAGAAACAGGCGAGGAAGTTTGGCCGGCAAATTGCCAGCGCTCTTGATTACTGTCACCGCAACAGCATCGTGCATCGAGACTTGAAGATTGAGAACATCCTAATCAGCAAGACTGGAGACATTAAGATCATTGACTTCGGACTGAGTAACCTGTTTGCCCCGAAGAGCCATTTGAAGACTTTCTGTGGTAGTCTGTATTTCGCTGCGCCTGAATTGTTGCAAGCGAGACAGTACACCGGTCCTGAGGTCGACATTTGGAGCTTTGGAATAGTTCTGTACGTGCTAGTGTGCGGGAAGGTACCCTTCGACGATCAAAGCATGCCTCAACTACATGCTAAGATCAAGAAAGGCTTGGTCGACTATCCGACGTGGCTCTCTCCAGGTATGTAATTTACTTCAGACAGAAAGCCTCTCGATCGCTAATTGACCAACTATACAGAATGCAAGAATCTCATTTCCAAGATGCTTGTTACGGATCCAAGGCAGAGAGCTAGTCTCACCGAGATAATGAACCACCCTTGGATGACTAAGGGTTTCAACGCCCCTCCAGAGAATTATCTCCCTCACCGCGAGCCATTGCAACTCCCCCTAGATCCGCAGATTATTGAAAAAATGACGGGCTTCGATTTTGGGCCTTCCGACTATATTACCCGGGAGCTTACGAAGGTCCTAAACTCAGAAGAGTACCAGAACGCAGTAAAGAATAGCGCTCGAGAGCAAGCTGCTCATGCTATTGGAGGAGAACGGAAAAGAGGCGTATTTGACTTTTATAAGCGAAGAAGTTCTGTCAACAGCAGAGATACTCTTCCAAATTCGTCATCCGAAGCGGTGCTGCTGGGCTCAGACCCCGTCAATGCTTTCAGTCCGTTGATATCCATTTATTATCTGGTTAGGGAAAAGCAAGAAAGAGAACGCACAGAGGCCAATCCTGGAGCTTTGAGCATGCCCATGTCTCCTGGCGAGAAGCCACTGAAGATTCCTGATCTACCCGCGCCCGAAGCAGCATACACGAACGCATCAACCTATGAAATGCCCGGCGAGAAGCCTACTGGAGGTCGCGCGAGAGCTAGATCAAGGACCCACGGAGAAGATGATATGACCGAAAACATGAAGAAAGTCAACCTTAATGTCCCTCCCAACCCCGCGACACCGACTATAATGACACCACCTGCGTCAGATCAGCAACCGGCAAAGAAAGAGAGCACCGCTGCTGGGTTGTTGCGCAGGTTTAGTACCCGGCGGACGAAGGACTCACGGTCAGATGCACAACACACTCCATCAGTCCAGCTACAACCCCCACCAGACCATGCAACAACTCCACGCAAAAGTTTCAGCGTACGGAGATCTCGTAATAGAGAACCAAACCCAAGCCCCTTAATGCATCCAGGTGGCAGCACGCCTCACCAAGCTGAGTTGCTTACCCCTAGTGGTGCGTTGGAACCTAGATCGGGTAATCTGGATCGGTCAACGAGCGTGAATTCTGCGGACTACCGAAAGCGCCAATCCCGCCGTGGGGTTTCTGATGGAAACCCTATACTCTCAGTCGCTGAGCCTCCGCTCACTAGCGGCTCTGAGCGTTCTAGTATAAGCGGACAGAAGTCGAAAGCTCACGACCAAGATCCCACTAACCAGGAAGCTATGCACAATGCTCCTCGTCAAAACACGCGGACCAAATCATTGGGCCACGGGAGGCGAGAGAGCATGCAAGTCAGGCCCTCGCGGAGACAAGAATACGGCGGCCATGAAGCCAATGTACCTGAAGAGACCGATCAGGATCTCGTGGACAGCCCAGATAATCCTAACAAAAGCCATGAAAACATGAAACCTGTCTACCTCAAGGGTCTCTTCAGCGTCTCGACGACGAGCAACAAACCTTTGCCCGTTATTAGATCGGAGATTGTTCGTGTTTTGAGAGACCTGGGTGTCCAGCACAGCGAGATCAAGGGCGGTTTCAGCTGTCGCCACGCACCAAGCATCGACCTCAACCGTATGGCCAACAACGGGCCTCCAAGTCCAGAACCTCAACCTAGCCACAAGAGACGAATCAGCTTCGCCGGCGGTTTCAGAAGCGGTGACCGCAATGAGGATACCCAAGAAAAGCCTTCACCCACAGCCTACAAGAGCTCCCGGAGAAAGCAACTAGCGCCAGACACATCCTTCACAGCTTCGGATGACTCTGACCACAGCTCGAACGTCGCCTCCGCTGGCCCGTCCCGCGATGCTGAGAAGTCCTCACAGGCTGCCATGGCAGCTGGAGAGACATCGACGCACGTACAGAGCGATCTTGGAGAGAACATGGTGCTCAAATTCGAAATTTTCATCGTCAAAGTGCCGCTTTTCAGTCTTCACGGCATACAATTCAAGAAAGTAGCGGGGGGAACATGGCAGTATAAGGAGATGGCGCAGAAAATCTTGATGGGTCTTAGATTGTGATGATGATGTAGCGGAGTAAAAGCACCGCGTGAGGTATGGTTATATATTTTTACACAAGGGAGGCAAATGGGGTAGCAATCGCCTACACTGGCCGTGAAGTAGCGCTTTTTTTTTCAGAGTTTCTATGATTGTTCTGGGCGACTCATGTTTTACTTACGAGTCTCCTTTGTTTGGATGGATGGATGGATGGACGGATGAATGTGGTAGATCGATTAATTCGTGGATCATGGCTAGCATAGCTGCTCCTTACATGCGACTTGGATAGCTCCGCTGCTCCTTCAAGGGGCTCGTAATGAAGGACTCAATACAAGCCATAAGTATCGTTTTCCCTCCAGATTTTTATTGCACTCAATGAACGTAAAATGGGTTTCATCTCATATGAAAGATATTTACACATCCTCCTCATACACATACAACATCTATTTCTGCGCCGTAACAACCCCACTCTTCGCATCCGCCTGCGCCATAATCCTCCTCTTATAAGCCTTCACATCCCCCTCAAACTTCTCCACCACCCCCTCATCACAAACCCACAACGTCGTACACACATTCTGCAACATCGTCACATCATGACTCACCATCAACACGCCCCCCTGAAACTGCTGCAGGGCCGTACTCAACGCATCCATCGCCTCAATATCCAAATGATTACTAGGTTCATCCAACACCAGGATGTGAGGATTCGTTAAACTCAGACATGCGAACGCAACGCGGGATTTCTGACCGCCGGACAAAAGGGACATTTTCTGCAGCCCAGTCGTGCCGGTGATGCCGAAGGCGCCGAGGTGGCGCCTGTATTCTTCGTCTTGTTTGCCGTGGTAGTTTTTGGCCATGAAGGCGACGGCGCTGAGGTTCATGTCGAGCGCGTCGACGTGGTGTTGGGCGAAAAAACCGACTCGCAGCCGTGGGTTTTGGGAGATGAGGCCTTTCGAGGGGGTGAGTTGGCCAATGAGGAGTTTCAGGACGGTGGTTTTGCCGGCGCCGTTGGGGCCTACGATGCCGATGCGGGAGTCGAGTTGGACGTCTAGGTCGATGTTGCGGAGGAGGGGCTTGTCGGGCGTGTACCCGAAGGAGACGTTGGACATTTGGATTATTGGGGGAGAGAGTTTTTCGACTTCGGGGAATTTGAAGTGCACTGTGTATTCGCTTTCTGGGGCTTCGAGTATGGGCATTTTTTCGAGCTTCTTTATTCGTGATTGGGCTTCGGAGGATTTGGCGGCGTTGTAACGGAATTTGTCGATGAAGGCTTGAAGGTGGGCGCGTTGAGCCATTTGGTTTTCGTACTCGCGTTTGGCGGTTTTGCGGCGCTCTTCTTTTGTTGCGTAGAAGGAGTCGAAGTTGGCGCCTTTGTAGTAGTCGAGGCGCTCGGAGTGTTGGTGGATTATGTCTGTTGCTACTTCATTGAGGAAGGCTCGGTCGTGAGAGACTACGAGGAGTGTCGACGGGTATGATTGAAGGTATGTGGATAAAAAGGTTATGGAGGGGACGTCCAACATGTTGGAAGGTTCTGTGAATTGTTAAGATTGTCAGATAGAGGGAGATCTGGGAGCAAGTACCATCGAGGAGGAGGAGATCCGGCTCGCAGAACAGAGCTCTTGCCAGTGCTAGTCTCATCCTCCAACCTCCTGAGAAGGTCTTAGTCGCGTAGTGTTGTCGTTCTTCAGAGAATCCAAGACCAGCTAAGATACTCGCAGCTCGGGACTCAGCTTTGTCGGATTCCATTTCGGCGAGCTTTGCATGGATGTCACTAAGAGTGCCATCGAGACCCTCTCTATGTCGGTCAAGCCGCTCAGCGTCTGTTGACGTGTCTGCCAAAGATGAACGCTCGGCTTCCAGTTCGGATAACTGTTTGCTAATTTTCTAGGTTGATGTCAGTACGTAGAATACGCAAAAACCCATGTCGGTACATGCCTCCTGTTCTGAGAGCAGATGCTTTCGCCATACGTCAGCATCCAAAACTGCTTGTAAGGCAGGAGTGTCGTCTCCCGTAATCTAGAGCGAAGGGCATTAGCATCCTAGTCCCATGCAGCATCAAGAGTGCGCAGGATATCCAAGGCAAGATACCTCTTGTTCAACATGGAGAATAGAAATGTGGGTAGGAATTGCAAGCTCTCTCCGGCTCAAGGCTCGTAACAGAGTACTTTTGCCGATACCATTCTGACCTACAAGACCATATCGTCGGCCAAAAGCCATAGTCAACGTAGTGTCAGTCAGGATACGCTTGCCACCAATAGAAACATCTACGCCTTCGACCTTGATGTCTTTGCTCTTGGCTTGGTCGCCACCCAATTGCAAGGGATTGACTGCCATATAAAATTCTTCATATGATTGGGCATCCGTTGGCTGATCAAGCAGTCTTGACGCCTCGTATTCAACGTTTTTCATTACTTTTCGATCTTGTTTCGCTGCAATTTTTCGTTCTGCCTTCTCCAGCTTCTTCCTGTCTACGCGAGATTCTACCTTTCTCGTATTGGCAGATTCCAAGTCGACTGATCCACCAGCCAGACCCAGCGTGGACGAGATGTTGCGTTGAGACCCGACTTGGATTGCTTGGGCAAGCCTCCTAGTCTTCGGGGCCATTTGCCTCCTTTCGCCGTCGACGCCATTGGCGGTATTGAGCTTTGAGATGAACTTGTCTACCAAGTTGCGAATGGAGGTTGTATTCTGGTCTGAGAAGTCTCCAGACGCAGATACCAGCAGAGCTGTAATAGTCTCGGCAGCCTCATCAAGTGGCGATTGGCCATTATTATCAGACTGTGGAGAATACAGGGTGGATGCATGGTTCAAATAACCCTAGCACCAGTCAGAGCCTTACGCACCTGTCTCCCATCGGGCGGATAAGGCAGACTTACAGAGGCGTACTCGGAGATGACTGAATCTATGCCAGGAATGTGAGCTCTAATTTCGGCCTCCATTATCTGTATTGCCAAGGAAGGACGATGAAACCTCAGCGGAGAGTTGTGGAGGCGACTGTAATTTGACAGCCGTTAGTACTACCTCCGTTTACTGTGCTGTTCCCTCCATTCGGGATAGATCAAGAAGCCTAGGTGCAGATCCTCCAACCCACGGTACTGGAAATGAGATAATTAATATAAAAACCTTTATCAATCAGCTACCGTGCGAAGGGTCGTAGGGTATCAGTGGTTCTGTTTTAGGGTGTATGGATCCATAGTCATTCTACAGGGTGTACTTGATAGGTATTGAATACATGGATTTTTGTAAGTACGTAAAAGGCGAGTGCCGGCACCACCGGGAAGGGGCCCAATCATCACGTCGCAAGTCGCGTGGAAAGGCGGCCAACTTGAGCCTATTTGTGGCTCGCTAAATGCTACCAATCAGGGTCAATAGGGCTCGAGCTCCGGGCTGCTTGGGTCGTGGGTCTCTAGGGTCTCTATTACGCTTTTTGCTGATCTTAGATCTCATTACTATCGTAATATGGCATCATATCGCGGCGGTGCGTCCTACGCGGAATCTTAGCTACTTCTAGATTCGATTCACCGCGCATCGATCACCCCATGGCAGAAGCGATTGAATGAACGTAAGGTAAGCTTGGCCAAAGCTCTTACTGTCCCCACTTTAATAGTATTAATTAACGAATCCTTCATTCATTACATCCGCCTCTCTTACAAAGAGGGACTGATGGATGGGGAATTAAGAGTTGTGCTGTCGAACCACAAGAAGTCAGCTACAAATAAAGCGAAAAAAAGAAAAAGTGTGCGCCTCTCGGTTTTCTCGGAGTTGCACCCCCAGCCTGGCCCTTACAACATCCTGGCAGATCGCCCCATTGATTGCAGTCTTGGCCCGTCTGTTTGGTGGTTTTGGTTCTACCTTTCCACCCAAATTCCCTGATTTAGGCCACCTCCAATCTCTTTGGGAACGCCGGTCGTTGAGCCAGACGGGAGACAGCGTGGCACTTACTACCACTGGCCAGCCCTCCTGGCTAACTTCGGCGCCTCTGGTGAGTGTTCATGCACTGATGAGGAGATGGATCTGAATGTTCATGCTTCTTGAAACGTCCGTTCACTGTACTTTCGTAGACAGACTCGCTCTCCAACACCCGGGTATCTGGCCCCGACCATGAGCACATCATGCGTCGTATCCCTCCAAGCTGGGCATTCGACCCCGCCATGCTTTGCATTCAGTTGCCGAACAAATAAGCAGGTTTGGCACAGATTGCTTACAGATCTGAGACTGAGCCCAGGAAGCTTGCTTTTTTAAGCGGCCAGAGGGCTGCAGTCCGCGAAGGCTAACGCAGAAATTCTGAATCCCAAACCTGGTCCCGCTTCGTAGAAGCCGTGCCTCGCATCCTCATTGGGCTCTCGAATGTTCGTTAGGATTCTCATTCGCCTCCTCTTACTCGGGTTGGTGCCGTGCAGCTGGAGGGCAATGCTGTTGTCATCCCCCTAGCCCGGTACGCCCAGGTCCATCCTGGTATCTCACAGCGGTCGCTGCAGTCTGGCCTGAGCTTTTGGCTTTCACACAATACCGTACGAATATATAAGGGAAGGCATTGAGCTCTCTAGATGTAATTAGGCTACTCCTTGCGTACTAACGTGATTACTATACGAAAGTGCCCGTCCAACATTGACCGGACCCTTGCCTCACGTAAATACGACGTCTTGCGCGTAACAACGTGAGGGGAAAAGCTTCGCAAAGGATGTACAGATTAGGCCCGGTCTTTTTCCCATGCAAGTATCAGGTTACACGCCTATCCGATGGAATATTACAGTGCCGCGTGCCTATAGCATCCTCAGGATCCTTCTGCTGGAGCGTGGGTTACCGCAAGTCACGGGGGCATACATGACAGGACGACAACTCAATGTCACATAAACACGGCTTGCCTGCCTTTGCCTGCCTTTGTTATAACAAGAAGATAGTTGTAGACATAGTAGATTGTATGCAATGGCTCCTACACCGTACGAGAAGACTTAGTTTTAATGATTGGGTATCGAAATATTTACCGGCGAGCCTAGTGAAATGATCCTCGTTACGCATCTGCAGGCAGAGGAAAGCCTGAACTCTTCCATACAAACTTCTTATAACACACCTCACCGATCGGTCCCACAGAGAAGACTGGTTCATTTCGTTTCTACCGTGGATGAGAATTGAGGTTTCCGTTCCATTTCGCATGATTTGGCTGTCCCTGGGCGTTGGTTCCGAAACCGCGGAGCCTCACACCCTGACTTTCATCTAACCTGGCCTATGTAGTGGTCTTATGGATGTTTCCCCAACCAAGTGGAGTGTTTTCTACTCTGCCTACGCTTCAATGTGCTAGGACACGTTTACAAGGCCGTTCTGAACGCTGGTGAGCGTTGGTGATGGAGGCAGTGCCATCGGTAAGCTCCTTCAACTCGTCGTGTGCCTTTTTCTCCGATTGTTGGCACACTCTGGGCCTCGATCACCAGATGGCCGTGCTATCTAATCATGATATGATTGATCTGCCCAAGCGACTCCTATCATGCTCTACAGTCCTGATGCTAACGATTTCGTAAACAGCTCTGTGCAACGGGTACTGTGGGCGTAGCGGCTGTCGGTTTTGCTTTTGGCCATCCGCAACATTCAATTGCCGCAAGACCCATATCACACAAGAGGAAGACACCCTCCAGAGCCGCCTTAGATAACGTCCAACCTCAATCAACCATGCCAGCCACGCCGTCACAAGAACCTCAAGCAGCTTCGGCGCCGACGTCAAGACTTCGAAAGCGAAGCTCTGCCGGCCGGCCATTTACATCGTCAATGAATCTAAGAGGTGGCATAAGGACACTTGATTCAACACCAGAGACGAAGTTAAGTACTGGAGCTAAGGATGAAGGTGAGGGACAATCAACGCCGGGAGAGTCAGGTCCTTCAGCGGGTGAAGGACCTTTCGCGTTCGAATTTAAAGGCTCAGAAAATAGCCCTCCTACTTGGCTCAGGCGTATGTCAACGTTATCATCTCTTAAAACTGGAAGTCCTACGCCTACTCCTCGGGCTGATTCGCCATCGGTCTCCTATTCTAATGCCTCAACGGCACCTATATTACCAAGCTCTAGAGAACCAAGCTCTGCTACTGTGCCGCGAAATAAGCTTGTAAAAAGAAGCGCATCACAGCGGGCTCTTCACGGTAGCAGTGCCTTGCATTCAACCCTACGCAGGCCAGCCACTAGCCATCAACGATCTGCTACGCAGCAGCAGCAGCAGTCTCAGGAGGAAGAATTTACCCGGCCCTACTCAACTGTTTCTGCTCCACTACCCAATGATCTTCAGGAAGAGAGTCAATCTCACGATGAGTCCACTCAACGCTGGGAACCCTTTTTCAAACCTCAAGGAACACGATCGGCCAGGGAGTGGTCTTCACGAAAGCGTAGTTCGAGCGGTATCATGAATCGAAATGATTCACCTAAGAACATTGTCCCTGGCATTAAAGAGCTGCCAACACTACTGCTAGCCTCTTCTATCAGCTCGGGATCGTCACATGAAGCGATAACTGGACGTGCGTCCAACCTCTCGGGTCGTAGCAGACCTTTCACTCCGATTGGATACGATGATTACAGCTCTCCATCTCCAGACAGAATCAACGCTATTACCCAAACCGATCACGAACTCAATTCAAGACTCTCTTTTTCCATTGGGGATATGTTCCCATCGCCGTCGCCTTCAACTTGGAGGATGCCCCGGTCTGGTAGCCTAAGAAGAAGCAGACCCTTGAGCAGAAACGCTGGTGGTAGAAGGATTGTCTCGGCCCCCCAGTTTCCTGATTTACCGGATAACAATTTGGTGCAAGAGCGAGATAGCCAAGGGGATGAAGGATCCAGATTCCATGATGAGCAAAATCAGACGAGCACGTCCGGTGTGTCACCTGGGCCTACCGATCCCCGGCCGGGTTCATCATCAACGCTTCCTCCCATAAGTCGTTTGTCTCCGCTTGAAATCGACCTTCCTGAGACTATTCCATCGTATCCCGTGAGTCCACAGTCAGAAGACGCATCATCGCCGCAAGAGCATTCCATGATATCGTCCCCACCAGTATCCTCTCCACTGGGTGGCCCAATAGTTAAAATAAGATCTCAACGTTTCTCATCAGCTCCATCGGACCGTGGCTCTACTCTTTTAGGATCGGACAATGACAATAGTCGCCTAATGTCTGGCGATGAGGACGACATCGATGCTCGAAGCGAAACAATATATGATTCGACAAGGACTGGTGCTACAGGTAGCAGTCATTCTGGGATTCGAAGACCCCCTATCGACACCATCTTTGATGAGTCTCCGCCACCGGACCTGCCCTCTAAAAGTAAGGTAGTTGCTTTGCAAGATCTTCTGCATAATGACATCTTTCTCGAGCACGATTCGTCGCAGTCTGTGTTAGACGACCAAAAGCTTCCAACAGCTGCCGAAACAATGACATTACGCAAAGAAAATGAAGAGCCTGACCTCGTCCATGGCACCAACGAGTTATCCCTCTCCTCGGAAGCTATGTCGTCGCCGCTACTTGCCCTAGAAAAGCTTGAGCGGCCCAAGCTTGCCGCTACGGACCTCGGTGAAGAGGCAAATGATGACCTGTGGGCGTTTGACAACCCACCGTTTTCCGGTGAAGCTCAGGTGAATCCAGCGTCAACATCCGACGGTCAGCACACTCCTCGAATAGATTCATCAGCTCAACATAGTGGGACACATCCAAGACGCGAATCCCCGCCTACCAGTGGACTAGACAGATTGGCGAAGCCAAATCCTTTTGAATGGTCGGAACAGCCTGCAGGTGACAAAGATTCTTCAAAAGGGGACTCACCTCGGCCTAAGACTGTCCATGGCAGACAAGTCAAAGAACTTCGTGGAAGCCGTGTGAGTGGCCGACGAGGCCCTAGCGCTCTACATTTACGTAGCCAAAGCGTTCCAGTGTCCAGGGAGTCGTCAGGTCATCGCAGTCATAATCACGCATCCAAACTTGACGCGTGGGTGCTAGGAAACAAAGGCCCAAGTGAGGACTGGGATGATGACTTTCAGTTTGATGAGCTTCCACAGGGTTCGAAAGACGCCACCGTCGGCAGTGAACCCATGCGTGCCAGTTATTCCTCGGCCATGCTGGTCCCTCGTTCGATCCTAGAGAGACAAGCGAGCGTCCACGGACAATTTGGGCAAGTCAAAGAGTTAACCTTGCTTGTGGAAGAGCTCAAGCGCCTGCAAGTGCAAGCAAGCGCTCAAGGCATCATGGAAGGCCAATCTGCCGAGCTTTGGAAGGAAGCTGAGGGAATTATAAATCTCGCAACATTAGATGACGAGGAGCAGGACCTGTTTCCACCACGCTCTCCTCAATCGCCTAATTTCGATCTTGATGCTTTTGACGAGGACTCTCCCTCTGCCCGAACCCGACGGATATCAGTTTTGCCATCGCCAAGGGACGACCATCAAAGTAATGTCAACGAGTCCTCAGGATCACAACCTTCATCACGACCTTCGCAGGAGTTGTCAGGGTTAGAGACCCCACCACGACTTTCGTCAAGACCTCGCAAGGAATCTTCAGCCAAGGCCAAGCACGTCCTCGAGTCCATTCATCAGCAACGGACTCATTACGATTCAACACTACTCGATGCACCATTTGCTCAGAAGAAGCTGCCTTTCGACACTACTTCCCTCAAAGACTTAGTCACACGCGCCGGCGTAGTGACCAGGGCATTGAAAGAGATAGTTCGTCGTGCCGAGAATGGTCCAGAGACTCCAGAAGCTAGACCTTCCACACCTAGAGATCCGCCATATATTAGCCAGATGTTCCAACAACCCCCAACCTCTCCTAGTGTCAGCAAGAGTCCTCGCGTTACGCAGGGTTCAACAAGTCCGAAGAGCCCAAAGAGCCAGAAAAGCAGTCCCTATCTGGGTGGAAGCATCGCTGGCAATGATAATAATGACATTAATGGACATATGAAGATGATGACGGTCGTCTGAACGCTGGATAACCACACCAGAGACTGCTCTAGAAGCTGCCACTGACGATTCTCTTACGGAGCGAACTACAGAATACCTTCATTTCTTGTATAGTAATGTGTAACACCCTTTAGACTTTTTCTCTTATCAACTTGTGCAGCATTTTAGCGTTCAGGTACGGCATCATTCAGCGTTCGATTACACAACAGCACACACAGCATGGGCAAGCATTGCGGAGAATTACCAGGGGTTATCAGGGATTCGCACGTGTACGGCGTCCACTTTTTCTTCCTTTCCTTCACTTATCTGACCAACTCATGAGAGATGGCATTATGGGCAACAAAAAAGTTTCGGTATGAATGTGACTACCGAAAATCTTGTTCGGTAACTAGAAAAGGCGAGCTTCGTATCTAATAGGGGTGGATTTGCTTGCATTATTACAAGCTGGAAATGGTATGATAGGCATGGAGTGGAATGGGAAAAGGAAAAGTCAAGGCATAGATGAGTGTGCATGGAAGTGGAGGGAAGGAGGTGCGAAAGGGACAGCTTTGTTCATGAACAGGCGAATTGTGATTAAGGATTGATGGACTCGAAGACATGGGAACATCACATTCCTGTATAGAGTATGCGTCAGACGCTCACTCTCAAACCTGCATACAGCTGAATAATAATACAACGTTTCGTCGAGCTAGACTTTCCCCTGCTGCCGATATACCAAAAGGTCAAAGACATACTCCTATCAATTGCTGTCTAGTCCTCCATGCAGTATAATCTGCGAAGATCCCCTCACGGAACCAGCTCTGTCGTCCTCCGTAGTTCAAGTCAGGTGTTAAGATTATTTAACATGGCACTCAACCACTCTTCGCCTGCCGATGGCTCTTTATTGATAATCCTTTGTGCTATATAAAATGTTATATTCGCAGCGCTATGAGGCTCAGTATATAAGCAAAACCATAGAACAGGCAATTCAGGAGCACATGTTTTATATCGCAGTCGATTAGCAACTGTCCAAATGATAAGCAACATCACCTTTCAAATAGCACTGCAGATTCAATTCTAAACAGCAACAGGCAACTCTCACTCCAGCTCTTCTAGAATTTAAGCCCAATCCTCCTCCATGTTCCCTCGAGGCCTCCAACTAGCTTGTGGATTTGATGCATATAAAATACCGGGTCAAGATGGAAGCACCCAGCATTATGAGATGCATACATACAAATATCAGCGTAGCATGAGAGGGTGTTGAACACAGAAACAGATCTCATATACCTAGATCTCGCTCTGGCTACTTGATAGATAAGAAGGTGTCCATCTCTCTTCGGTGAGGCGTCTAAGTCTCATGGCTGGGCGATTTTACATATTGGAATTGCTAGGTTGCTACACCCAGTATTAATATCATAACAATGAGATGGATCAATTGCAAAGAAATGATGTAGGTGCCATTCCATTTCATCGCATGGGAAACATGTGGTATCATTCATTGACTGTCTATATCTCTAAGGTTATTTAATCTTTCTATCACAGCTCTTTCAATAGAGACAACGCCATGCGTGCTTTGCAAAGACCGAGACAGGATGAATGGCGTTAAATAACTGTCTGATAATCAACACTGGTGTTAGTGGCGCCGATTAATGCATGCATGGAAACATAAGGACCTGCAATTTCGGCTGGTTGCACTCCAAGTGCCACAGGAGTTTTTCTGTGCGCGTAGACCGCAAGGGGCAAGAAAATGCATTTGAGGTTTAGAACACCTAAGGATCTCGATATTCGGTAGCAGTCCCATTCGTACTAGCCATCTTTTCAGGAACGAAGGTTTGCTGCATCGGGCTGGGTGAGAGCTGAGGAGCCGGGGGTAGAACAGCCGGAGTGTTGGGAATGCCGTGGCCGGGCGGCAGTTGCTGATGAGGTGGACTGTGCTTAGTTGGTGAGAATCCCGGTGATGTCTGTGTATTACTATGCAAAGGTGGTTGGTGAGCGACTGGGCTTGAAAAAGGGGACTGCTTCTGAGGAAGGGCTGTGTTCGGTGGTGATCGCTGTTTGGTGGGAGAGTAGGCTGGCGGGCCTGTAATTGGATGAGGCGGAGGAGATGAGATTCCGTTCGCATATGAAGTGTGATTACCATGGGGCGTTTGATAAGTAGGAGCAGTACACGTGGAAGGATGGTGTTGGGGTGGGGACAAGGAAGGAGCATTCTTGATAGGCGAGGGCACATTGTGCAACGAGTGGGAAGAGGATGGCCTTTGACGATCGAATGAATTGGCGAATGGATTTTGTGATGGCGGAGGGGGCCCATGTGCCTGTTGAGCGTGTGCTTGCTGCGGTGGTGTATACCGAGCAGACCAACCTACATTTTGGGGTTGGTGGTTACCATAGTGTGAGTTACCAGAGTACGAGGCTTGAAAAGACTGTGGCGGAAGTTGGGTGGAATAGGCATTCGTGTTGTAGCTATTGTTGTTTTGGTGATTGACTTGCTGATGATAACCGTTGGTGTTTGACATTGGTCCTGGAGGTGATCTGAAACCCGGTGGTGGCTGATTTGATTCGGGAGACGATTTTTTCGAGTAAAAGCTCTCTTCCTGCTTGCCCGGGTAAATGCTACGCGGCACCTGGCCCTGAGGAGACAAAGTCGGACCATTTATGACAGTAGCATGGGTACCATTGTGGCCGCCATAGCCATTCAGAGCCGTTCGAGAATGGGGGTTCTGAATCTGACGGCTGCCATCAACAGCTTTGAAACTCTTCGTTGGAGGTAGGCGGGATGGCTCCTCGCCCACTTTGGACTTCTTTGTACCGTTCATCCCAGGGACCGCGGCCTCTGGTCTCTGTGAAGGTGGTGAGGAGGAAGATCCAAGGTGGAATTTCAGACTTGGGATCTTGGGCTTCTTCGCGTCTTCTTCTCGCCGTTTGCAATCATGACAGATGAAATGGAAATCCTCCTTTTCCGCTTCTGCTTGGGAGATGCCCAGACACGCGCTGTGCTGCCAAACATTGCACTTGTCGCATGCCACGCTATGGGAGCCGTCGTCCTACTCAACGTCAGTTTTTGCAGCATGTGATGACCATATATTGACGAGTGCCTTACAAGATTTGTACCATGTACTCCACATTTAGAGCAGTCAAAGAACCATTCGTCATCTTCGGCGAGGGCGGCAAGCTCCTTCTTTTTCTTCTCCATCTCCGTCTTCAGATGTCTCTCCGATAGCCTTGCTTCGCCGGCCTCGACTTTCTTGTTTTCTTCCGACAGATTGGCAAGCTCTTCCTCGTGCAGGATGCGCTTGTATTCTCGTTCTTTTATACGTTGCTCGCGTGTCATCATACGTGACTCACGTGCTTCCTCCATCTTCTTCTGCTTGTCCTGATCTTGTTTAGCTGCCAGAAGGTCGGCTTTTCTTTTCCGCTCCGCCTCTGCAGCCTCTTGCTCATGACGTTCCCTTTCCTGCTTGGCTTCTAGCCTACTAGAGCGCTTGGCTGTAGCTAGCTTTTGCAGGTTCAGTAGTTCGCGCTCTTGCTTCTGTTTCTTTCGAAGCCGTGATTCTTCCGCCTTTTCGATGACAGGGAGAACCTCGTCTGTTATGCGTCGATAAAGTTCCTTCTCGTCAGGATCTCTACTCTTTTTTATTGATTCCAAAAAGGACTGGTAATCAACAAGTGTGATAGCTATACATTCCCACTTCCTTCCGCCGAAGCCGTCATCTCCTTCCTTGGGCTCCGTCTCGCCATCTTCTGTTGGATTTTCCCCATCTGCATCGTCCGCTGGTTCATCACACTCTTCAATTTTCCTTCTTTTACTGGCTCGAGCCGCAGCTCTATCTTTCTTGGATTTGGCCTTTGGTCTGGATTTGGGTGCGGGAGGGGCGGGTGGCGGAGGATCGGTACGGCGATATAATCGGTCATCGTCCAGTACAAAATAATAGCGACCATCTCTGTCATACCCAATCTCCTCAATGCGCTACATAGGCTTTCATTAGCCTTGCTGACCCAATTAGGGGCGTGAGCTCGTACCCATTGCACTTGTTCGCTGTCCTTTGTGTCTGCCATCCTCTCTCTCATTCTATCGGCGTTTCCAAAGGTCCATTGTGAGAGCTGCACCAACACCCGTATCTTGGTGAAGACGTCGAATTCAGCAAACTTGTTCGGCGTCTCCTCCTCACCAAAAGGGTTGTGGTCAGGCGCTTTGGCCATATATTGTCGGCGTGTATATTCATCAAATATCTCTGGGCTTTACGAACTTAGAAAAGTGTCCATGTTGGCAAAGGTCAGAGAAGCTCACGTTAAGCCCCTATGGGAAGAGACATATTTGAGAAGTGCTAGCCCAATCTCCGAAAGCACGTTCGACGGCTCGGGCTTGAGGCATTCATTCTCCAGATCCTATATTAGAATCAATGTTAGCACGAGATCCGATGAGTCAAATGGAAACATCAGATCATGCGTGGGTTTTGGGAGGAAGTACCTCGATGGTGAGATCTTCGTCTATTTTGACCGCTCGGCCAAATATGAAAATATATTGCATGAGGTTCGAAAATTCCCACATATTCCGCAGCTTGTCAAGCATGCTGGGCTCGGGTGCTGGTTCCGATGCCTCCATCTCATCCCGGCCTCTCTTTCGAGGGCCCATCATCACGGACCCAGGAATGACTGTGCGTGTGTTATGGAGACGATAGGGGCAGGAGCAGCAAACGGATACCTCAGCCTGCTAGGAGAAGTCTCATAGGAAAGGTAAGAACAAGGCGATGTATGATGAAGCTCGTGAAGCAAAAGAAGGAAAGATCACTGGGGTTGTCGAGCGCGTCCTGATGATGCTGAATCGCAGCCGTTTTTAGCACCATCCTTACCCGAAAAAAGCGCGCTACTCAGCCCTATCAGCCTTACTCTGTTGGACCGAAAGAACTGAAATCGCTTGTCAATGAGATTGATTGGCCATACTATAGCTCAAAGCTCAAAGGTGCTACCTATCCAGGATATCAAGGATTTCTCCAGCTCGTTAAAAGTACAAGACTGCAACGGAAATTAGAGTTGCATTAAGAATAGCTATTTATACATGACCAGCAAAGTTGAGAGCGACATCAGAAGCTCAATAAGAATGTACAGGGAAAAGAGGAATTGAGTGTGACTTGGTATTTGCATGTTTCGTTCGAGGATTGAGCTCTTCAAACTTCCCTCGACCATCAGGAACGCCGATGTCAACCCCACTGTCCAAACGTAAATGCTTTTCAAATCCTATCAGTAGATACGGTCTTCATGTCAAAGGCACACCAGGGTATTTCTATGCACGTGAAAAGTGACCGTCCAGATGCAAACGCTACATGCCCAAAAATCGTTTCAGGGGTATATCTTCAAGGGGTTCGTACGCTTTCATTCGAAGTCCAGGAGACGCGAGCATCATAACCCCTGGTTACTGCTGGAGTCGATCACATTATCAGAAAGATTAATGATGAGCTGCGCAAGACACCGTTTCGTAGCGGCATCGTCGCGGAGAACTGACTGGAAAGTCGCGTCCCGCAGAGGCTCTGGCAGGCATTGACGGAGAGCTTCACGAGCACGTGCGTTGTCACTCAGTCTGACAACAGGTCAATACTTCAGTCCTTCAATTTGCATAAATCACTGACCTAAGGAAGCATCTGACGACATGTTTCAGGAGCCGCACAGTCTGCTGTTCGACAAGCTGAGTCACCATGTTGCTGAGTACGGTGCCCACAGCGTAGAAGCGTTCATACGTGTGGCATATGTATCCAAGACCCGTATCATCCAGTAATATCTTTTGCACAATGAAAATTGCCACCGTCTTGCTCAATTCGGAGCCCGTCTCCATGATTCGTAGGCACAGCGGAATAATTTCGGTCGTCAAGAGAAAATTGATGACCTCGTTGGAGTCATTCTTCACCAAAGCACCAATAACGCCTAAAGATGTAAGACGAAGGTACTCGAACGGCCGAGACTTAGAGGTGGTATTCAGAAACGGGTATAAGAAAAGAGGGATATGCGCTATATTTGAATTAGCTGCCATGTCCGGAATCATGAGAAGAGAATAAATACCATTGAGAAATAGCCCACGTGTCTCATTGTGCGAAGCTACACATTGTAGAAGTGCGAGAGCGTTACACACGCGATTTGAAGCAGCTGCAGTGAGCTGGGATGGGTTGAGTAAGGGGTAGACTGAGATGATTTCCTGAAGAAGTGAAGCCATGACACCTTCTCACTATCAGCAGCAGCCCCCTTCCCCAATATTGGGCGACTACATACCGAACGAATGCCATATCACCAGTGCAAGTTCGGGTACTTGTTCTCTTTTCTTGCTTAATTCCATGAGAGCAGTCTCTCTAGAGTTGCCGTTTAGAAGCTCCGCGACCCACCCCAGAACTCTTCTGTTGTCTTCCTGAAATTGCATATCCGTAGGCGCAAGAGCGGAGTTGTGATCCATGTTCATGCCATGACCATTGTTACCGTTGTTTGTGTTAGCCGCCATGCGATTGTAATGTTGGTGTTGAGCAATAGCTTGGGCATGGGCAGCATGCTGTTGAGCCGCGTGGTGGGAATGTTGTTGCTGATGGTGGCCTGGCTGCTGGTGAATCCATGAAGGTTCCGCCTGAGGGTACTGGTGTTGATGAGAGAAAACATGTTGGTTGATCATTTTCGAAGTAGGCGAATGACTAGTAGACGATAATGTACTGGTAATATCCTGTCGAGCTCTACTTAGATGTGCAAATGCGAGGTTGCAGGTATCGGTACATCATCAAGATACCACAGACGCCTGAGGGGCAGGATTAGTTTGTCTGGTATAGCTTGACCTCGAATCCACTGCAAGATCCCGAAAATTATGCAGTGCTTGTCTCTTGTTCACAGGGACAGTAACAATATCACATATGTAGCTAGCATCAAGGAGCAAGGATATCAATATGCAAAGAGGCTGAAGCAAACGTTCGTGGTGGTGTTGCAGCTAAGAGGGAGTGGAATGCCGATGCAGATTGCCCGTTTGAGGGCAGTTAGCCCTTTGTGGCCTAGCCTCCGCCTCGGCAGTTTGGCCTGAGTTGTACGAGTTCCACGGCTGGGCGAATGAGATTGCGAGAAGCAGGGGTAGATGCGAAAGTGATTCACTGGCAACAATTGGATAGCTGTCATCACCCGTCTGGTCCAGTGAAGCCGATGAACAGAACAATGCTAGAGTACAGTGACTTGATATGACTTTCTGTTGAATTCAAGAAACAAATTCATTTACTTATTTGGGGAGGGGCGTTTTCTAGAGGCTATATTTACAAGATTCCTCGTGTTGTTGGTCATGGCTTGCTTCGGCCATCGGACTCGAGAAGGGACGGCTTCCAATATGATGTGCTGTTAGCAGCGACATAAGGCTTTCTGATTAGACTACAATTTAGGGTCATAGAACTGAGTACGTGTGTCATAGCATTGCTATACCTCAGTCAGCTAGGATAATTTATTGGACACTGTCCATCTTAAAGGCCATGCTCCATCTCAGGAGAGTAGAGAGACATCCAAGATTCCAATTTACCTCCCCGGACCTGACCCATCCAGTCACTCCAGCGCTAAACTAAAAAGACATCCATAAATCGTCACCGTCCGTATATTGCAAACCCATATTTACCGGAACTCCATGGCGCCGAAACAACCATGGTCATTCACCCATTTCAGCTCCAGCTGCTGGAACCTGTTATTGTTGTTGCTGTGTGGGTATTAGTATGTGAAAGGCCTCTCGTCTGGATAGGTCAAATACTCACTGCTGGCTATTCGAGTGGAAGTAGATTCCATTGATCGTGCCATGCACCTGGTTGAAGCAAATATAATAGAATCCTTCGAAACTGGCACCGTCGATTTCTCGCACACGATGATCAGGGACTAGGAACTTCTCCTTCCACCTCATGAACATGTTTTCTCGGTTAGTACTGTTTTTGTAGTGGAAATCTGGCTTCTTCGCCTGTTTGGCGAGCGGTCGCCAAGCAGGAAAGCGTGCCCAGTGTTTCATGTCCTCCTTGTCGCTGGCACCCCAGTCATTATGCCGGGTCTGGAAGGTGTATTTCGGTCCAATGATCTCGCCTTCGAAGAAAGTGGTCAGGGTCGCGTGATGAGGAGTAAGACCTGCATTTCAATTAGCTGGTGACACTGGAGGTAATATTGAGCCTACTAGCCTTCAATTCGCAGATAGCCACAGATGAATGATTCCAACATATCCACAGTCTTAATATCAACCTCCACGCTGTATTTCTGACTATCTGACTGCTGTGTGCCGCGAAATTTACTTCCAGCCCGTAGCATAGAGGACGTATGGGTTTGTATCAACTGAAAAACAATGTCAGCGTCATCATTTCCCTCACCCACTGTCTTCTGCTACATACTCGGGTGCTATCGATCCCATACTGGATTGAATATTGGAGGTCGAGCGTGGAAGACATAGTCGGGGCCGATTGAACGGGTTCGCCATCCTTTTCATCTATGTGGGAGCCAGATGGGCTGGCTTCCGGTAAGGCGGGCGAAGGCTCTGGGGGCTCCATCGTAGTTGATTGATCGGAGGTTTTGCTTTCTGCAGTGTCGTTGGCTGTACCATTTTGACCAGGGCTCTCTGGCCCCGTCGATGATGCTTCGTGTTGCACTGGTGTCCCAATATCCGGTGTACTATCCAAGCCAGCGCGACCTAGGCGATTTAGTACTTCGACCCTCCATTGTCCGGGTCTGTCGTCATCGGGCGGACATGTTGTGTGTAACTGACGCTGAAATCGAGACTCGGGCTGCAGTGGCAACTGGTCCGTGCTATCACTGGGAGTAGGCATTGGGGGAGCATGTGGAAGATGAGTCAAGGCTTCGCTATCATTAAAGAAGATAAAGTCATGGAATAGGCGGAGAATGTAACAGCTATGATACAACGAATGACATGGTGCGATAGTGGACGGATATGAGCTGTTCCTTGGTCGCCCAAGCATCAACGATCCCAAAAGTTGGTGACTTTGCGGGGTGAAGCTAAGAAGCCGCCCCAAAGTTCTACAACCGCCTAAGCGAGAGCCGAGCGAGAATATTGGGATTCTACTGTTTCTGAGAGACCATTTCCCGAGAGTCTGAAAGAGGCTACTGATGAAAAATCCATCGACCCTTTACTGGTGCTTGAACTCTGACTGTGTTTTTCTAATCATTATTTGGGAATGGCCTCTGCGTCCTCTACTGATGGGAATGAGCTTTGTTGTCTTCTCAGTCATTGAGGTCAACCTTGATAAACTTAACCATTACTGAGGATTTTCAGATATGCTTGGACATGGCCTCTTGGAGCATCTCTGAACGAAAATCAAAAATTACACTTTGGGTATCACCCGGAGATAACGCCTTTGGGAAGATCATCGACATTGCTCGTCTCTATTGAATTCAATTTCCCAGTGGATCCATAAATCAAATTGGCTTAATCTGCATGGCCCGGAGTCAGCATATACCCGACCTCAGTTCATTTGCATGGCTTAACATCACTTGCCTTGAAATGTAGTGATATGAGCGAGAAAACAAGGGCTTTGAGGTCCTGCACAAGATAATAGAAAACACGGAGCCCTTCTGGGTCAGCAGATTCCGTAACATCGACAAGCGATCCGATCTTGGCAGTCTGATATGGAATTTTCAGCACGTGTGCGTCTGTAGCCTGCGTGTAGGCATAATATACCTCGAAAGATATGTGCTCGTTGCCCAGCCTTATCTCCAGCTCCTGCTTTCCGTCCTTATTCTTCTGGGGCCATTTAGAGTCGTCTTCCCTTTATTGGTATTAACGAAGCATATACTGTCACAGCTTCCATAGGAGGCTTACTTCATGATCTCGCTTTCTTTAACTATACGCTTGATCTCGGCGATCAGGAGGGAGCTGACACACACTGTATGTTGTAAGCTTCTTCATCTCTCGATTCGGCTTGTAGACGTACTTTCTTTTCGAATCAGAGAATCATTGCGGTAGTTGGAATTATTCGCATAACGTGCAGAGGCACTGCGGCCATCGCCGAGCGTCCGAAAGTCGAACTCTGTATCCTATTTAGCAAATATTCACATCATCTTGTTCATACTATCTTCGCACCAAGAAACTCATGTCCAAATCGCCCGGAGTGTCCTGAGCTACAGAGCAGTCAGTAGCTGCAAGATCCCGGGCACCGTAACTCCTTACTAATACCGAACATAGAAAGGCTCGTTAGAAGCCGCCATGTTGAGATCGAGCTTCTTGAATATGTGATCGAAAGGCGTAGTTGTCGAGCTTAGCCGTCCGGCGGTATTGATTGAAACTTGGTAACATAAAATCTTTAGCGTCGAAATCTATCTCGGCTCCACAAACCAACCCGGACAGCTATGGTATGGTTGAGGCCAGATTGACGGATGCATGAATGAAGACTACACGTGCTGCTGTATGCACCTAGATTCAGGCTCATTTCGGTCATTCATTCTCACCAACTGGCTGCAGGGACGACTACAGCGTGGTGGAACCAATGCGATAGAGCAAAGCTTAGCAACAAGCCTAGAGCCTCTCTTTCAAGGACCAAGGACAATAGTTGCTGGGCTGGGTCTTTTCTCTTGGATACGGAACCATGGCAACCTTCATGGAAAATGCATATAGCTTGGTGCATCAGGATAATACGGCGGATCAGCCAACTTTACAAGAGTTGAAGACACACTTAGAAAAGGGGACAGACGAGTCAAAGGTGGAAACGATGAAACGTATTCTCACAATAATGCTCAACGGAGATCCTATGCCGTCGCTCCTAATGCACATTATACGTTTTGTCATGCCGTCAAAAAGCAAACAACTGAAAAAATTACTATACTTCTACTACGAGATTTGTCCAAAGCTAGACAGTGGAGGAAAGCTTAAGCAGGAGATGATCCTTGTTTGGTATACCATGTCGGACCTGTATATAGTAAGATCCTTGCTGATATCTGGTACAGTAACGGCATACGAAACGATCTGCAACATCCAAACGAATACATTCGAGGCAACACACTTCGATTCTTATGCAAGCTCCGAGAACCTGAACTCATTGAACCTCTGCTCACACCTACCCGGTCATGTCTAGAACATCGACATGCATATGTTCGCAAGAATGCTGTTTTCGCTGTCTCTTCCATTTTCCACCACTCCGAATCCCTAATACCAGATGCACCGGAGCTCATACAGGCGTTCCTGGAAACCGAAAGTGATCATACCTGCAAACGAAATGCCTTTGCTGCTTTGAGCACAATGAACCACGAGAAGGCTTTAGAATACCTTAGCGGAGCTTTTGATGCGATCCCCAATGCAGATGAACTGCTCCAATTAGTAGAGCTTGAATTCATCCGCAAAGATGCAGTGCAAAATACCCAGAACAAGGTACGTCAAATGTCAATGGATCTGTCTGAGTACTGACAAACAACAGGGCCGGTATCTGCGCTTGATCTTTGACTTACTAGAGGCTGGTGCAACAACAGTCGTGTATGAAGCGGCATCAGCACTAACATCTCTAACCAATAATCCCGTAGCAGTCAAAGCCGCCGCGACCAAATTCATTGAGCTTAGTATCAAAGAAGCCGACAACAACGTGAAGCTCATTGTTCTAGATCGCGTTGACCAACTTCGAAAGAGGAATGAGGGTGTCCTGGACGACCTTACCATGGAAATACTAAGAGTCCTTTCAAGTCCAGATATTGATGTGCGAAGAAAAGCTCTTGGGCTTGCTATGGACATGGTATCAAGCAAGAACGTCGACGAGGTTGTCATGCTCTTAAAGAAAGAGCTACAGAAAACGGTGGATGAGCAGTATGAGAAAAACGCCGAATATCGGTCATTACTTATCCATTCTATTCATCAGTGCGCCATTAAATTTTCTGAAGTCGCAGCATCGGTCGTGGACTTACTTATGGATTTCATTGCGGACTTCAATGCCACATCCGCGGTCGATGTCATTTCCTTCGTCAAAGAAGTGGTAGAGAAATTCCCTAAACTTAGATCCTCAATTGTAGAACGTCTTGTCACGACTCTGAGCGAGGTTCGAGCAGGGAAGGTGTACAGAGGAGCTCTTTGGATAGTTGGCGAGTACTCACTTGAGGCAAACGACATTCGAGAAGCATGGAAAAAAATACGTGCAAGTTTGGGCGAGATTCCAATTCTTTCCTCGGAGCAGAGGCTACTTGATGATGTACCAGATGAGCAAGAACCTAAGGAACAAACGAACGGCATGCACAAGCCTTCAGCGCCTACAGGCTCAAGGAAGGTTTTAGCCGACGGTACTTATGCAACAGAGACTGCCTTGACCAGTCAGTCGGCTGCAGATGCCAAGTTGGAAGCTGTCAAGGCAGCGCAAAAACCTCCGCTACGGCAACTGATACTGGACGGAGACTTCTATCTTGCGTCGGTGCTCTCCTCTACAATTACAAAGCTGGTCATGCGGCATTCCGAGGTTTCGCAAGATACTGCTCGTACAAACGCGCTACGTGCTGAGGCCATGCTTATCATGATTTCTATCATCCGCGTTGGCCAATCACAATTTGTCAAGGCTCCTATCGACGAAGATTCAGTTGACCGCATAATGTCTTGTGTAAGATCGCTAGCCGAATTCGCGGAGAAAAAGGAGCTTGAGACGGTGTTCCTGGACGACACGAGGAAAGCTTTCCGCGCTATGGTGCAAGTCGAAGAAAGAAAACGAGCTGACAAAGAGGCTGTGGAGAAGGCCAAATCTGCTATCCAAGTAGACGATGTTGTCGGCATCAGACAACTGTCGAAGAAAACCGCTGGTGACGGCACAGACGACTTCGAAATTGATCTTGAGAAAGCAACTGGAGGTGACTCTGCAACAGACGACCTCTCATCGAAGTTGAGTAGAGTCGTCCAATTAACGGGGTTCTCGGACCCTGTATACGCTGAAGCATATGTTAAAGTCCACCAATTCGACATTGTACTGGACGTGCTGCTAGTCAACCAAACTTCGGAAACACTGCAAAACCTCTCAGTTGAATTCGCTACACTAGGTGATCTTAAGGTAGTAGAAAGGCCAACGACACAGAACCTTGGCCCCCACGACTTCCAGAACGTTCAGAGCACCATAAAGGTTTCATCGACTGATACAGGTGTGATATTCGGCAATGTCGTCTACGACGGGTCCAGCTCAACAGAAAGCAATGTGGTGATTCTGAATGACGTACACGTGGACATCATGGACTACATACAGCCAGCGTACTGCACAGAAACCCAGTTTAGAACGATGTGGACAGAGTTCGAATGGGAGAACAAGGTCAACATAAATTCCAAGACTAAGACCTTGCGGGAATTCCTCACCCAATTAATGGCCTGCACGAACATGACATGCCTGACGCCAGAAGCATCGATGAAGGGCGATTGCCAGTTCTTAAGTGCTAATCTCTACGCTCGCAGTGTCTTCGGTAAGTGGTCTCTGCTAATGTTATGAAAGGCACAAATGCTGACCCCTGAGCAGGGGAGGATGCTTTGGCAAATTTGAGCATAGAGAAAGAAGGAGAAGACGGCTCAATAACGGGCTTTGTCCGGATTCGAAGCCGCTCCCAAGGCCTTGCCTTAAGTCTCGGATCACTGAAAGGGTTGAACAAAGTGGGAGGTTCTACAGCCTAGCCGCTCACGTCAGGTGACTGCCTCTCTTTCGCATTCTCGCACAAACCCAGCAGAACCTTGTCTGAGGCAAGGGCATTCTCGTTCAGTTCCGAGGAAGCGGCGCTGGAGAGGGCAGCGATTGTAATGTCAGGTTCAGCCTTAAGGATTAGAAGCTCCACGCTGGGGAACGCAAAAGGTACAGGGGTGGTGATGCACAGACTTTGGGGCAGTGGGGACTCCAAGGCATCCCGGGTTTATTTGCACAATTAGCGTTAAGGTAGTCGTATATTATGTAGAGACCGCACCAAAAGCGTGAACAGAGTGCAGAATAATAGAAAGATATCCCACGTCCGAACTTTTGAGCCGACGATACCGGGTACTTTATCTGTTAAATAGATGGCGATTGTTCCTGCATATGATCTGCCCTCGGGTTTAAAGCTAAGGGATCGGTCTGCCGATGCTACGCGTCCCAAAGCACCACTAGCGTCCGCTGACATCTCCGAGAAGCCGATTCGACCGACAGCTCCCTTCAAGGGCCTCGACGACAATTGTGGGGGCCTGAAATCCTTACAGTATTACTAGATATCAACGTATCATGCACCTTTTACATGCCATATCTCAATATGGCTCCGACAACTATCTCGGGCGCAGATCCATTTGCCGATCCTGACCACATCTCGGACAACACTGAATATGAAGAGGGGTCTACTTTGCCTGTTGGCAGAGATGCCTCTTTAACTTTAGCCACAGATTCTCTTATTGTGCTCGGTAGGCAACAGAGATTGCATTTCTCAGTATTGTCCAAGTGCTGACCGCAATATAGACGAAGATTTCACAAGACGGAGGACGCGCAATTGCTGTGGGTTACTTCCATCGAGTATGAACACCTACTTAAACCATCGCAACAACAGACATTGATTTACACACTCTTAGAATCGAAGACAACCCAAGCCATACCTTTCTTCAACGTCCTCTGGGCCGAGCTATCTGATTTTGACATCACGATACAGTACGCCAAACCTACGTCCAAAAATGTTGTACGAGTAGCGTCAGTCAACTACCTGGTGGAGAAGCCTCAACAAGGCTATGCAAAAGCATGGGTGTCCAAGCTCCTAGATCGTGCCTATGGTGAATCTCAGCGTAACAAACGAATAAAAGTCCTCGTAAATCCATTTGGTGGCAGAGGGGGTGCTCAGAAATGGTTCCTGCGCGATATCGAACCCATATTCGCAGCAGCGAGGTGTGACTTCCATGTTGAGAGAACTTTGTACCAGGGACATGCGGTGGAGATTGCAGAAAAATTGGACACAGACGCCTATGATGTGATAGCCGCATGCTCTGGTGACGGAGTACCGCACGAAGTGTTCAATGGTTTGGGACGAAAACAGAATGCGGCAAAGGCGCTGTCACAGATAGCTGTGGTACAGCTGCCTTGTGGCACTGGGAATGCCATGAGCTTGAATCTGAACGGAACTGATAGTACTAGCCTGGCTGCACTGTGTGTCGTCAAAGGCATACGGACGCCACTCGACTTGGTCTCTATTACTCAAGGCAATAGGAGAACACTGTCTTTCCTATCCCAATCAGTTGGCATAGTGGCTGAAGTCGACTTGGGTACGGAGCATATCCGATGGATGGGCAGCGCAAGATTTACATATGGCTTCTTAGTAAGACTACTGAGGAAGACAGTCTACCCCTGCGACCTCGCTGTCAAAATTGACCTTCCCACAAAAGGCGGAATTATAGAACACTACAGCAAGGAATTCGACAACCTTGCGCCCATCGAAGACCGCCGAGGCTCCTTCGACCTATCTCGCCCTGGCCTCCCAGAATTAAAATACGGTGACATCACCTGCCCCCTTCCCTTCGACTTCACGCCCGTCGCCGGCTCCAAAATGGGAAACTTCTATGCCGGTAACATGCCCCTCATGGCTCCTGGCGCGAACTTCTTTCCCGCTACTCTGCCTTCAGACGGCCACCTCGATCTCGTAACCATTGACGGAGACATCTCCCGCACGTCGGCCATCAAATCGTTCCTCGCTGTCGAGAATGGGAACTTCTTCAGCATGCCCCATGTCAATTATCGGAAGATTAGTGGATATAGAATAACACCCAGGGGCCAAAAGAATGGCTATATTAGCATTGACGGTGAAAGAGTGCCATTTGAGGAGTTCCAGGCTGAGGTGCATAGGGGATTGGGAACGGTGCTGACGAGGAGTGGACATATGTATGAAGCGGATGGCGTTTTGCCGAGGCCCGCATAGGAAGCATAGATTGCAAGTGTAGGTGGAGTCGGACGTTCGTTGTTTGCTTAGGATTTGCTCTCTTCGATGATACCCGTTTTGGCGTTACGTGATGGATCTCCAGTTCCGTAGGGGCGCGCGCAATTATAGACGAGAAAAGCTATAGGCGTTATGTATTTGGGTTGTCATTCTTGGGATAGGATAAAGCGATGCGATTACGCATGACTATGATTATGCATTCAGATAAAGTCGGACTCATCCCTTATATCCACGCACCCGGGGTATCATTTCTCATCACATAGCTGTACATCAGCCTAGCACTTAATCCTCTAGCCCTTCCCACTCCCCATCCTCATCCCTAGCTTCCTCCTCCTCCGCCTCCTCCTCTTCCGCTTGTTTCAATCTTCCATCCTCTAACACCTCCCTCGCCCTCTCCCTCACCGGCTTCGTCCTCCCCCCCACCCTCAACTCCTCCACCGGCCTCATAACCCCCCCCCTCCTCACCACCTCCTCCCACCCCTCCGCCCCCACCAATCCATCAACCCAAACATCAAGCACATGATACCTCACCCCATCACTCACCCTCCCATCCCTCGTACTCAACGGCCCCACCCCCTCTTCCCCATTCTTCCCCTGCATCAATTCCACCCACTCCCCCACCAGCGCCTCATCCCATCCCTGCCGCGATAAGTAGGTGAAGGAGGAGGCGATGTATTGCCGGATGAGGTAGAGGTATTTATCGAGGCGGAGGGAAGGGAGGGAGGGGTAGTAGGTGTTTATTGTGGACCAGAAGGCGGTGAGGAAGGGGATGAAGAGGGGGGG
>KI911123.1:875046-916428 GCA_000482085.2 Cladonia metacorallifera KoLRI002260
AGGGTGGGGGGGTGTGGTAGATACCTGGGTGAAGGAGGTTAGTTGGGGAGGGGTTGAGAGGGCGGGATGGTTTGGTGGGTAGTGGATGGAGGGATGGAGGGGAAAGGGGGGATGGAGTTTGGGGGTTAGAAGGAGTGGGGGAAGGGGGGGGGTTGCGGGACGTACAGAAGAAGAGTCCTTTCCAGATTTTGAGGAGGTCGGTTCGTGTGAAGTCGCGGCCGGATGTTAGGTAGGTGCGGAGGGAATCGAGGGCTTTTTCGCGGGTTGGACGGTCTGTTTGGGGGGCGTGTCAGCGTTGTTACTGATGATTTTTTTAAAATATGGGCCCTTGTGAGCAGAGTACGTGATCAAGAGATTGATATCAATAGCAGTGTCTTTATCTAAGGTTTTGGTATGTATTTGAAGGTGTCTCTAATTGCGCGAAGAACATACAGACGTTATGGAATGAAGTAAGAGTTTCATCATGTCCGAGGACCAGTTTTTTGTCTGATGGAAGGGGGGGCCTACCTTATGACTTGAAAGCGAAGATAGCATCTTTTTACATTGACGAGGGAAGATACACAGATCTACAATCGACATATCCAAAGTACGTTTCTTTTAAATTGAGACTGGTAGCACGCTAGAAGGGATGAGAGTGGTGGAAATCGCACAAAAGATTCTAGACCACTTAATGCTAGAACAAGCGGCCAAGCAACGTACCGTTAGCTGCCAGCTGCTTCACAAATGGCGTCTCTCGTATGTCTGAAGCCATGGCTAGCTTTTCTTCGATTCTGTGGTGTGAGAGCTGTGGTTTGGAGTTTGGTGTGGCAGAAATTTATAGTGGAACTTGATTGGACGGAGATCTTGGTGGTCAGAATAAGCACACTTTTTCCGGCGCTAATGTAAGCTCCGTAAGATCAGACTTAAAGGTATTGCAATGGGGATCCAGCCCTTAAGCGAACCCCTAATAATCGCTCTCCGCGGCGTTGGGGCTGACTTCTAGGTCGGCTCCCCGGGGTAGCTCCAGGGCTCACATCACCAACCTTTTTTGTTGTTGACGAGAGTGTATCGTCTTCACCATAAAATGACTTATTAACGGATAGTCCAGGAATAGTAACATTACTACGCCAAGAATATTCTAAAGCAAAGCCTAGGTAGTTCAGAGCTTTGAAAGTTCTAATCAATACTTCTTAGAACGTGCGGAATACTTTACTTGCAAAGCTATTCATGAACTCTAGGTCAACCCTCCTAAATTCTACTCTAAAGCTTTCAACGACTGAATGTTTTAGATAAGAGTTAACAATATAATTACCTATATATAAAGTATATTAAACAAGATTATTCAAATGATATAGGTGGAATATAAGAAGTTTCTAAATATAGAAATGAATTAAGGTATAATATTAACTTAGGTACTGTATTAAAACAGTAATAGCGTAATACTAGCAATTTAGGAGCGAAATAATCTATAGCGACTTCACTTTATTTATCACCTTGTTAAACTTTAGTATAGATGATCTTGATTGAAGTCTACCTACTTCTCTACCTATATATTACTAGCATTTAGCTATTCGTCAACGCGTAGTAGGATTCCTATGCCTTGAAAGTATTGATTACCTAGAGAGCTCTTGTTTATACCACGGTCCTAATAATGTTAATAGATGCCACCATTAACTAACGACGCGTTATCAGAAATTTCAAAGGTGATTATCTTTCTAATTCACTAGCCTTGATAATAATTCTACTTCTAATCATATCTTCTAGGTATTAGCATGGCCAACCTCATCCAACTCATCCTTGAGTTATAAATCTCAGACGAGGACGCCGAACCTTACCTCAGAAGTCAGCCCAAGAGCTGTTCTTGGTATTAGGTAAAGTCTTACCGATATATACAATGCTTACTTACCTTAGTCATCGAGGCTGACTGTGATTGGGTTCAAGATCAAAGGGAAATGCCCCACTCTCGCTTGCTCAAAATCATCAACCTTCGTTAAAGCGCAACATCATTGATCTTACAATTAGTGATGATGAGGAGCCAGTCGCGCGGAAAAAGTCACGCAGCGCAAGCCAGTCGACTACTACATCAGCTGAGTCCATAAGTGAGTACGGAATAGGTCGAGGACAATCAAGAAACCGAGGTAAGTCCATATTGATATCTATAAAGATTAAGCCTCTATATATTGTCGTAACTCTATGAATGAAAAGGAAAACTGTATAATTCAATTCATCTTTAAAAGGTTCTATAAGGCGTGTCTAATGTATTTAGGGACAGCTGAGGGCTCGGAAAAGCGCCTAAACCATAATTCGCCTCTCTCTTTCGCTTCCTCCAATGAATATGTCTCTGGAGTCAAAATCCCACCTCCTCAACCCTCACCGGCTGAGTCTCGACGTATATTCCTCGAAAATCTCCGAGTTGTTGAAGGCGTAACTCTAACAAATACTATCGACGATTCTTCGCCCCGATTGGATTTCAAGTTCATCAAGAAGAATGTGCTTGGAACCGGTGTAGAAGAAGCAACCGATGAGTTTATGATCGGCTGCACTTGCCGTAAGAATAATGGACGAGACATTGGCTGTGAATATACTAGCTGCGAATGCTTAGAAGATTCTGCAAGGACCGAAGAGGGAAGGAAAGTATTCCCTTATGCTGCTGGCAAAGACACCACACATTGCTTGAGAGACTTCTATCTCAGTCATGGCTGGCATGTTTTCGAGTGCAATGCGCGCTGCAACTGCAACTCGAACTGCAAGAACCGCGTTGTCCAGCATGGTCGAAAAGTACCTTTGGAAATCTTCAAGACTAGGAACCGTGGCTGGGGTGAGTAAGTCCAATATTGGAGATCTCCCTTTGCTAATATATTAAAGGTCTACGGTGTAAAATCGATCTAAAGAAAGGCCAGTTCATCGATACGTACAGAGGAGAAATCATCACGAGCGAAGAAGCTGATCGCCGCGGCAAGGAACGTGATGCAGATGCTGACAACTACTTCTTCGGATTCGACATGTGGGAGGAGGAGAGTAAAGGCTATGTCTGCGATGGGATGTTTATGGGTGGACCTTCACGTTTCATCAACCACTCCTGTGAGCCGAATTGTCGAATAATCACAGCGTCATATAATCATGCAGATGTCAACATCTACGACCTGGCTTTCTTTGCTACTGAGCCCATCCCAGCAATGACCGAGTTGACATTTGATTATGGAGAAGATATCAAAAACGACCGTGACGAGGGGGAGGACGACCTGGAACAATCTAGGAAGATTACTGCTGAAAAGGCGAAGGAGATGGAAATAAAAAGGGGCTATCGCCCTGCCAGATGTCTTTGCGATACAAGCAGTTGTCGTGGCTACTTCTTTACATAAGGGGATCCGAGAGAGGCGAGAGTAGACCAAAGGTCTATCATTGGCTGTCAGGCCATTGCAGATTTCTGTCATCTAGAGGCGTTTGGGCTCTTCCATTCCCTAATGACTGAGCAACAATAGTGGCTCTAGAAGCGCTTCCCATGAACCGTGTCTGGTTGACATCTATGGAATCGATAGTGGCTCTAGAAGCTTTTCTCATGGACCGTGTCTGATGGACATCTGCCTTGTCATCTCCGCAGCATTCATGAACATGTTCAGCCTTCCGAAATCTCAAGGAGCGGCAAGTAATAACCGAAATGTCACTTGTTAACTCATCATCTTAACACAGCGTATGGCATAGCATTCAAACGTAACGTCCGTTTCAAAATTGGCCAATAGGCTAAAAGGGTATAATATAACCAGCGAAAACTTGGGTAATCATGATCCGAAACAACCTGATTCAGACGCCTAGTATCTTCCCCCCAAACGCCATATTCCAACCAGTAGATATAGCAATCCTCTTGTACATGACACTCGTTATCTCCCTGACAGCACGCCAGACAGCCCCTTGTTAGACTCCATGAAATGTCCCCCACACATCTTCATTGCACAATCACCAAAGCCCAACCACCCAATCCTCCAATCATCCTCTACACCCCATCCCCTCACCACATCTTTCCTCCCTTTCCCAAGAAAAAATATCATCCCAAAATTTTCCGTGGTGCTATCTTGGGCATCGGCTTTTGCCCACAGTATTGTCTCCCCTAAGCCCACACTACCACCCCCCCAAAACCTCCCCAATCCCCACCACCCGACCCCTCTCCCTCTCATCCCTCGGTCTCGGCTCCATCACGCCCATAACAGCCACATCCTCTTCCTCGATCTCTTCTCCGAACATGGAACTGCGGGCTGAGGGGATGACGGAGGTGGTGGAGGGACAGCGGCGGTGGGAGAGGATGTGCTGGAGGGAGCGGATGGAGTGGATTGAGGGGGTGGGGGAGGGGGAGCGGGTGGTGGTGGTTGTGGATGTGGATGATGGGTGGTGGAAGGGGGGAGAGGGGAAGCGGTTGATGGTAGAGGAGAAGGTTGGCGAGGGGGAGCGAGGGTGGAATTGTTGTTGGAAGGAGCTGGGGCGGGTGGGGAGGGGGGTGAGGCCGAAGGGGAGAGACATTGTGGGTGGTGGTGGTGGTGTGGTGTTGGAGTGTGGAGTTGAGGATTTATAGACTTTTATGGTCGTGTTGGTAGTTGTCGTGACTTAGAATGCTGGCATGGAAGGACATATGTAGAAATATTTTCCAAGGTAACGAGTCTTTTTCTGGTTGACAGTGTGTGCGATCAAGGCGTATGTATCGTATACTGGCGAATCTATTTCCAGCAATAACACGGTCTTACCACCGAGGAAGTATGTGTAAGTCGATGCGTGACTAAGACCCGGACCCGAGCGCAGCGCAGCAAAAGTTGTTCGGTATTCCCGCCAGTATAGGTGACTGCGCAACAAGTGATTAACTGCAACAGTAAAGCACAAGCGACGGGATTAGGAAGACAGAATCAGGAAGAGGGGATCAAAGCTCCTTTATTGATATCATCATCTGCATCTTAGTGAGGAGGAGGAAGGGGGATCAGCGTGGCCATCTGAGGCATGTTCCTTACCTTGATTAGATTAACCATAGAATAACCATACAATATCGCAAGCCAACGCATACACGCATGTCAATCAATTTCCTTCCGAAGGACTGTTCCACCACTACCGTGTTACGTTGTCCCCGTCACAATCTCCCCCTTAGTCCTTCCTGCCCCTCCCCCTTAATTCCGTTCCCTAGGTACGTTTCCATATCAAGACAATAGTAAGGAACATACCAACCAACCAACAACGTACGCAGTACTCTTCCCCTTAAACGTACTGACTCATAACCCGACATAATCTGGAACTAAATTGCGCACCGTTTTCTCGCGCATGTAGCGACGCTCCGGGTTGGTAAGAGCTGTGTTCCAGTCGTGGTGCCTAGGCGCTAGGATTGCCTCAGCCGCGATGGGCGAGGGGGCGTGCGTTCGCTAATTTCAGCTGAGACGGTGGCGGAGGAGGCGGCTTGGGGGGTTGGAGTTTGGGTTGGGGGGCTATTGGCGTGGTGGATTGGGTTGGGGGCGCGGAGCTCGGGGGTTTGGGGGCAATGATCGCTGGGATAGGCACTGGGGATCTGCGTGGAGGTGGAATTGGGTGCGTGTGTTTGGGAGGGGAAATGGAAGGTAAGAGACGTCATATTTTGCGCTGTTTGGAAGATCTTTGAGTATTTGCTTGATTTCTAGAGGTAATCCTATGCTAATCTTGTAGCAAAATAAGATTCAAGTCTTTTATCGTGGCAATAGAAATGGTTCTATGCCTCCAACTCCCCCGCCTCCCAACTTTACTTCACTCAGCATGCAACAGCAATTTGTCAATTAGTGAGACATATTTATGAACTTTATTGCACATTTCACTTATTACTTGCCGTGCCTTGAAATATCGGAATGATGAATATGTTTACGAATGCTGCGGAGATGACAAGGCTCTTACTAGCCCGTTGCATCCGCCTTTCTCTGCTTCCAGGCTCTGCATATGAGTACATAGGCTTATCTATGTACTGCCGTTGTTAGAGTCTTCGAATTGTTCCAATACGTCGAGTTCTTGAACTGTAGATCTCTTCGATTGGAGACCGGCCCCGGAGGTTTGAACTCCACCAGATACAGGATTATAGCAACGGTACTTCAACCGTAAACCTACTAAACCTTTCGAATCTGTAAAAGACCACACTTTTGTAAACCATTGCATAGCTTAACAATTGCCTCGATCTGCAAGAAGAGTTGCTTTGCCGTACAAGAGTTTGATTATATCAGATCTACGAGCCAGTCGAAGCTAGCTACCAACGCCATTCGCAATGCCTATCAAAAACATCAAATAGGACATATCCCGCGTCCTCATGCACCTGCGGTACTCATACACCAAAATGATTCCTACCGCCTCTAAGGCTTTTCCTCAATGATCATAAATCGTGACAAACCTGGCCCCCCGGTTCCCATCGTAAAGATGCATCCCGCGTGTCCTCTCACCCCTGGTCCGGCCTTCCCCTCCTACTACCCCTCCCCCTAGTCGCCCGCCTACTCAGCGTAAAGCTCCTCCTGATACTCTCGCCCCAAGCGCTGTTATCGAATACATCAAGCACATTCTGCCTATCCACAGAACTGCCCGCTCTGCTCCTTCCGCCGACAGGTGATGTGTGGTGAGAGCCATATTGTTCTCCACCGTCATAGCCGCCGAGTTGAAAAGCGCTGCTATCGGCTGAAGGTTGGGGAGAGTGTCCGCCCCTGAAGGGGGAGAGCTGCGGACTGACAGTGTTGCTGCTTTGACTGGAGCGCGAAGGTGAGCCGAAAGAATCCCCTCTATGGCGTAGACCGCTGGTGTCGAGCGAAGGTCGTCCCTGAGAGAGCGAAGGTCGTCCTTGAGGACTGCCGTCTTTCGGTGGTACGCCTGGAGCGGGCGAGGGGAACTCTGGACTTTGTGGTGAGACGACGTCTTGATCATCGACGAAGATCTCGGGAACAGCGAATTGTGGAATATTGACCATACGAGCTGAATGGCGGAAGTCAAGGCGGGAGCGGAATTGACGAGACCAGAACATCATGTCGAAGAAACCTCTGACGATTCGCCTTCGGACTTCTTCTTCGACCCGCTGAAGGCGAGCACGGCGGCGAAGGAACTCTTCAAGGCGGAGAGACTTGTTGTCTGAGATGACATTGTAGTGAGCGAGGATCATGAGGCAAGCCGTAAAGTTGACGCCACGATCGGGGTCGGCTGAGACCATTATCTCTTGGAAGAAGATCTCCATTCGTTCCCGCCTCCGCCGTATGTCTTTCACATCAATGGTCCTTAGTTGTTCATTGAGACGAATAAGGTCCACACCATGGACAACGCCGGACGGCGGCGTGTCGTCCCCTCTTTTCTCGTACCTACAAGCATCAAGAATACGATTCACCGAATGATCGCTGCCAGCATAAATCCGCATCTCGAAAGCGCCCGAGAGTTCTCCAAGTAGTCTGGGAAAGGCTTCCTTGGATATCCAACCGGTCCCCTCAGGGTCGTAAGTAGCCCAAGCCTGTTTGAACCTTCTGATTTCTTTCCTGTCTATTTTAGACAAGTCGCTGCTCCTTTGATACACGTATGAGAAACTCTCGAAGATCAACGAGACAAACAAACTGACAAAAATGTACATGCTAAGTATGTTCCAAGAAATAAAGAGCGCCCGGGCCCAGGCGGCACTACCACAGTCGCTGTCGTAAAAGAAGGGCGAGTCAACGCAAAATGGGGCTCTGATGGTTGCGAAATCTTCCATAATTTGATTCCATCCCTCACCCATACTTATTCGAAAAAGTAAGATGAGAGCCTTTGGAACGTTGCGGAAGTTAAGATTTCCATTCTCTTGACTCCCAAATCTGGTAAGGCCAAACGTCTGTGTCAACGCTATAGCAAAGACCAGAAAGAGCACGAACCAGGTTGCCAGGAGATTGCCGATGGCAGTCAAGGATGCTGCTGCCGTTTTAAAGAGCTGGTCCAGCTGGTTGTTGCGAGGTATCAGCAGCAGGGCGATAGACACCAGAAAGAATTTGTGGAGTTGGGTATACAGCGTATTGTTGTACTTTGAGAGGTCGAGTAGGGTGGTAATTACGGTACCCGTAATGGAAAGGACAGAGTAAAGGTCCCAGGAGCTCTTCCGGAACCTTCTCCAGGTTAGACCAATAATGCGGACAATCACATTGGCAATGTAGAACACCGTAAAAGCAAGGAAGATATAATCTAATTCAATTAGCTTTCTTTCAGTTCCTGGGAAGAGAACGCATCTGACATACCCCTCAAACGCTGCCACCACATAGGCTCAGGATAGAATTCTAGCATTAGAAGGATCAGATGAAGGAATAAGATTAGAGTAACTAATCTTTGCCACCTTCCGTGCTTTTTGACGGCGATCCTGTAGCACCAGGCTCTGAAGCCCTTGTCCCTTGTGCTTGACGGGCGTTTCGAAGGCGATATTTGCCTTAGCAATTTCCGCAATTCCAGCCAGGATCGCTGATCTGCGGTTAGGAAAGCGACGCCTGTTTGCTCTGTGTAATTGCGCATGAACACAGACACGAACAATGTCAGGACGAAGACAGCACCAAGAAGGTTGAAGATGATGAAGAAAGCAGCATTGCCTTGGGACTTGTAATATTCGTCCTGGAATCCGCGGCCACCAGACGACATCGCTGTCCACATGACATCAGTCCATCCTTCCTGAGAGACGATCTGGAAGAGTATGCTGGCCGAGCTCCCAAAGTTGTCGAAATTGTAGTAAGGATTGTTTGCTTGTCGAGGTGCGAGAACGTCCCACTGATAAGGGGTACTGCTGTATTCGCCAACGCATTTATCGAGGTCTAGGGTATAGAAATCATTGCATATTCGAAATTGGCCGTTAAACAGATTGAGACCATAGATGGCGAATGGGAACAAAAGGCTAAGAGAGACAAAGGCGGCCTTTGGAGAAGTTAGCAATATATAGCCAAAATGAAGGACCAAGAACCTCACCGAAATGACTTTCCAACCTCCTAAGACAATCACAGAATGGAAAGTGTCTCGCGCGCTATCACTAACATTGAGTAACCTTAAAGCTCTGAGAGCCTTGAATGCGCCTACAGCTCTGGAGACAGCGCCGTCGGAATACAAAGAAGTAATAACATTGATCCATAGGGTTACCAAGACGAGACCATCAATGAAACCCCAAGAGCCCCTGAAGTAGGCGTTAGGCGTCCAGAAAAATCCGTCTGCAATAACTTTTATTAGAGCCTCGATTGTGAACACTGCAGCGAACCCCATATCGGTCCATGTGAACCAATTCTTCACTGTATAACCAGGACGCTTGGCGAAATATTCTTTCTGATAAAGCGGAGTCGACACACAAGCCAAAAGGACCATCGCCACAATAGCTGCATAGATGAAGGCAGAGAAGGCGAACCAGACGGGTTTATAGGGTTCGACGCCGTCCATACGGTATTCGCCACGGCCAGGCCCCACGATTCGCTGGCAAAACCTCCGGATGGGATTCCGTGGCCCGAACATAAAGAGCGAGACATTGTATGTTGGATGTTTTTGCAGGTACGCACGCTGCTCCCTTCTCCGCTGTTCGTTGGCTGACACAACTTCCCTGGCCCTGGTTCGTAGATCTACTTCTTTGCTATTACGGGAAAGTTGTAATCGAGAGTAGAAAGGGTTCGGCTCTCTATTTCCGAAGAATTGGACAAGCTTACCCCACCATAATGATAGTAAGCCTGGTTTGACTTGGCTCGCTGGACGGCCGGTAATCGGATCACCCTCTTCGTGCAATTCTTCTACAGGCTCCATATGCTCATCGAGAAAGTCCCGAAATATCTCCTCTTGAAGCAACATCTCCATAGTTGCAGTCCCAAAATCCAGGGGATCCCTGCGGCGACTATTGTCTCGACCCATTCGAAATATCGTAGACAACGACAAGTTGCCATGAGAGGAACCGCCCAGCTCTTTCTGTTCGAGAAAGGCCTTAACCTGATGCAAGCGCTTTTCATCTTCCGAGACGTCAAAATTCTCCTGAATGACAGCGATGAACATATTCAAGACAATGAAGTTGGCAAGAATAAACCACAACACAAAGAATGTAGCGCCGATCCACGACACGTTCCATTGTTGCTCGTACAACGTCGAGTTATACATTAAAACGGTCCAATTCTCGCTCGAGAGCACTTGATACATGCCAATGAAGGAGTTGTAGATGTCCGAGAAGGTTATATGGACTGGAGCGCCGGAACTATCTTGAGGCGGAAATTCTCCTCGAAAGATCTGAACGGCGAAGATCGAGCATAGAAAAGTGATCAGGGCCACGAAAACGATCAGGTTCAGGAGGCCATAGACGTTGCCCAAAACCTTTTTGATCAGCTCCCGAGTAAGCGCGACCGAGAGTACCACACGGTAGATGCGTATGATCTGAAAGAATGTGAGCCATGCGTAGGTTTGCCCCGAATTGTGTATAGTAGGGATCTGCATTACTGAGGTTATGATCGCTAGACCCAGATCGATCCAATTGCGTGGCTTTCGGGGGAAGTCCCTCCAGTCGGCTACGAATCGTAGAATAATCTCAAATACTAGGGCTAGCGTCACAACTTTTTCAGTGTCGGCAATGAAGGCCCCCCGAGTAGCGCTCATGCTTGAACTTCGGAGGCACATCACGAAGAGGTCGGCCAGAATAATCAAAATCCAGAACCACTTGGTCTTCTCATAGATTTTCTTGAGGTTACTCTCTCTTCGCAGCTCCTCTTCCTCTTCTACGAAATGCTCTTTATCATCCATCGTAAATGCACTGACTTTGGTCTCTTCTCGGATGACTTGAAAGGAAGATGTGATCACAGCAACGAGCAAATTCATCAGCCAAAGGCTCATGATGACGATCCCGAAAGCAAAGAACAGAGCCGCGGCAAGGAAGTCGCTATTCGTGGTATAGTAGAGCAGGTCTGAGAACGTATTTGCACTCATGATCACAAATACCAACTGCAGAGATTGCAGGATGTTGTCGAAACTCACTGTGCCACCATATGGCCCCGTCCCTTCTAGGCAAATCGAACCCTGCGGACACAGGTAACCTTTGTGCCTCGTTGTGCCATTAGTGAAGTCGGCATGGAGCCACGGTAACGCTTTCGTTCCGGTTTCAGGGTCGTAGTGGCCTCCACAGAATTGTATGTTACCATATGGGGAAACAACGTTCTGACTCCATTGGGTATTAAAAGATGGCGACGCAGTTTTCTTGTCGAGAACATCGGTTGCGTTTTGGTACCATGTGCATGTGCGCCGAAAGGATGATTTGAAAGCCTGGATCCCGACGATGGCGAAAAGCAGCCAAAAGAATCCGATGAGAAAAGCCACGTTGACCAGCATAGGTGCAGCTTTCTTCAAGCTTCTCAGAATGACCTACTCAAGATTAACGTTAATCAAGCAATAATCAGACGAAAAACTTACCGAGGTACCACTGGTCAGTCCGAGAAGTCTGAGGATCCGTAAGCAGCTCAGCATCTGGAAAATATAGATGTGACGACTAGGCTGAATCATTACAATTTTCATAACACAGGATATCCAGAACGAAACCACTGCGAGAAAGTCCAGACGATTGAATCCGTGACGGAGGAACGCTCGTCGGGCCAGTCGCATGCGCTGTTGTTGTCGCGAGTGCCCCGGTATATCCGCCTGAGTTTGCACATTGGTGAATGATCGTATGATTGATGGCTCGGGCAAAGCCTCCTTGGCCGTAGTTTGTGTAGATGACTGACCATGAGGAGCGAAAAAGGTTCGAACCCTACCCGCGAAGGCAGCTCTAAGACCTTCATTCCTGTCAACGGTACTGTACTCTTTCGCATTTTTCACAAAACCGGATACTATGATTCTGGCCACAATTTCAACCGAATAGATGATGAAGAGCACGAGTAGACCAATGTCAATCCAGGAGGATTGCCAGACCTGAGGAGCAGCATTGTATTTTTCAGGACGTGCTGCATCAACAGCCAAGAGAATTGTCTGGAGTACGATCAGGATCAGTATTGTAGGTTCGGTAACAGGATGTACGAGCATTTCACAGAGTCTCAATCGGATCCAATTGTCCGGCGCAAATATTCCAAGACTCTTTCCTTTTAATGGATTCGAGTGCGGAAGCGATTGTGGTTGCCGTTGCGGTTCCACTTGTGGCTGCCATTCCTCGGCTGATATAGAGGGACGGTTTTTTTCTGGAGGCGGACTCGTTCGTTCATCATGGGCGTAGTCTATCATCGCTGGGAGTACGGGAGGCCCTTCCATCCGGGCTTCTCTTATTGACCGCTGACGCCGCAGCTCCTGCTCAATGGTATCAGGCTCATTACTAAGATTGACAACTCGCTGAGATGCTTTTCTTAGAATAGTCCCAGCTCTCGATAAAGGCGACGCTGAAGAAGGGCTCAGTGATTTCACACTCAAACTGGATGTAGGCCTCCCCAAACCAGCCTCCATATGCGGCAGGTCATCACCGAGACGCGACTGTGATCTGCTGTGTCCCGTACTGGGCGGCGGCGCCCGTAAACCAGGTGGAGGCGCCGGCGCACCACTGATAGGCTGTAAAAATCTCGTATCCGTTAATGGTGTTCTATCGTTCTCTTGTGGGGAGAAATAGGTGTCTGGTTCCAGATCTTCACTCGTCTGGCCCATGGGTAGCGAGTATGTTGATACATTATCTTGCTCGGTGATGACCTGAAGCGTGCTTCTTCGTCTACCAGGTGGTGGTCTGGAGGGTCCAGGAGAGTCGAAGCTGAGACCGACTGAGCCCATCGCAGCCTGGAAATTTTCCACATTGACAGGTGAAAGCTCTCCATCATCGATGAATATGGGTGGTTGGTGAGAATTTCGTGGTGTCGTTATGTGGGGTAGGTCTGTGCCTGAGCCTTCATGAGCTGGGGGAGAGCCATCTTCCACCCGCTCATAGGCGGTATTGACTCTTCCATTGAACGACTGCCTGTTACCCAATAATGTCCTAGCTCTACTCCGTGGTGTTCTTTCGTGTACCCATCCTCCCAAATCGCTAGTCGATTGATCTGGCGGTCGGGAAAGATCCTGCAAAGGTATCGATTGGCGTCTCGGGTGATCATGGGGAGGTGAGCGGTCAGACGCCATATCTGAAATCTATTCAAGGGTATCCGGTGTCGAGTTCACCCCCATGTTCAAAATTCGTTCCGTATGCCTCATCTAGTCTGCTGTTCGCGCCACCGGTTTCACGCGATAAGCAAGTCCTCGTGTGGGATGTTCGCGGGTGTCGCTGGAGAGTCCGTGATCTGCAGACAATGGGTGTAGATGGCGGAGAGAAGTCGCCTTCTAGACCGTTTGTGAGCGAGCGTATGAAGTTGGCCAATATCAGAATTAAGATTTGGGATGCTGTTGACTTTCAGGTCCGTAGGTGAATGTAAAAGGCAACTGTTAGCGGCGGGCTGAGCCCGCAGCAGGCAAAAGCACCCCTGTCCTCCCACATGTTTCGTAATGAAACAAAAATAGATTCATGTACATCACCTATCCTTTTTCTGCGTGGAAAATATTCTAGGTAGGACAGAGATCTCGTCTGATAATTTGGTTATTATTTTGGTTATTTACCCAGAGTATATACAAGCGTTGACACATTATATTTGACACGCAAATCAATTCTGAATGGTTCGGCATCCCATATCCTACGCCCCAGATAAAAACCAAGATCTTCAAGGGGGTGGCGCCATAACTATGCCTCGAAATCGTGAGTGCCACACACCTGCTCTGATCCCCAATTGTCAGTTGATGTACCAACGCCCGCCCATATTGCCAAAGAACACCATTCCTAGACGCCAAACACCAGTGCATTAACCACATGTCCCTCGCGCCATCCCTGTGCCTGTAATGTCTCCCCCTCCTTAAGGATTTTGCCCATATATGCAATCTTCACTTTTTCAATCTGCCCGCCTTGTTAGTTGGCCTCAGCAGGATGCCCCACTTGTGGAGACTCACATTGGCCTCATCCTGTATCCTCCTCACAAGGATTCTAACGGGTTGATCTTTTCCCAAGGTGACAACAACATCCGGGCCACCCCTATCACTCAATCTAGCCTTGATTTTGACAATATCACCAACCTTCAGCACAGCCTTCCCTTTTTCCTCCCTCTTCCTTTCGATTTCTTCCTCATCATCCGTCACGTCTTTTGATTCATCCTCTCCTTTCAAGATAATGCCAGAATCCAATAACATATTCTGTGGATCACTTATAACATATTCTGGCAGCTGATAAAGATTGCCAGCTTCATCGTATGCTCCATTCTTTAAATCTCCCGTTGGTACCGTGATAGCTGCAGCATCTAAGATGCCCTGCGCAGTAGTAATGTCGCCGTCGGTGAGTAGTCCAATTACAACTTTCAACGTAGACCATATTTCTGCATGCCCCGTGACCCTCGTATCAAAGAATTCCTGCCTTTCCCTATCGAGCTGCAGCCGGGTCCATTGCCTTTTCGACGTCCAAATGTGAGGTCGTAACGGGGCATTGAATTGCTCACCCGGTGCGAGATGTCTTCGGGTTCGGCTTCGCTCGCTTACCGGTGGTATCTGAGAAGATACACGAGGACTGGAAGATTCGGGGAGTTGGGGTGGGGCTGAAGTTATGGCACGTGAGGAGGCATCGCCGTGGATATTAGATGGCGAATATGGGGATGAGTGATCTTCATCTCGAGCAGTTGACTGACAACACCCCTGTTATTGAGGTCATCAGCTTCAAAATACTCTATTGCAGGGTCGCACAGCAAGTTCGCTAGTTGAATTGACTGTGGCATGGAAAGGCTAAGGTACTTGCCATCGCTCATTCTGCAGAGACAAATCCTATTATCATGTGATGAATTGTTTGATGATATTTTCAACGAGTGACGGTGTTCTTCATGAGCAAGGATGAGCTCGTATTCCTGTGTAGAGGAAAAAGAGGGGTTGAGGAATTATCGACTGCGCGTGCTCAAGCCAAGACTGGTGATGATTGCCACGCACCTGTGGATCTTCCCGCTAGCTGCGTTGGTGGCTCACCGTGGCTATGGTGGCTTGAAACAATCTTCACACTTTCCCCGTCTTAAAGCATCACCTTTCGATTATTGCTCAAGAATGAATGACCTTACGATGAAGATTTAGTTCTTCAGCAATTTCTCTTTAGTCTCGTTCTAAATTTATATTGAAGCATTAAGATACTGAGACCTTGAACTGGGGAGAAATATCTCATGACTTAAACATCGTTGTTAACAGCCATGTCGCATACTTTGACCCCAAAGTAGCTAGAACAAGCCTTCCTCAAAGCATATACCAGTGTGCTCCTTCCAATCTGCCTGTTATGCAGGACTTGGCTGAGTAAGATCAAGCGTCAGCCATCAGCATCTACCCAAACAGACACCCCTTTCTTATCAAGTCTCACCCCTTCTGTCGCATTGACCTTCAAGATCTTGTGAAAATGGGTATCATAAACTCGGAATTGAGGACTGATCCACTCTCCTTTCACTAAGGGCATAACATTATACTGAACTTTGTGCCGGCTGAGTGGTACAAGTTGCACTGATACATTCTTAACGCCACTGAAAGCAAATTCCTCACTGGTCTCCATGCTCAAAGTGAATGTGAGGGTATACATCGAAGGGTTTTCGATGATGTAGTCGAGGTGAATGACATCTGAAGGAGCTTCTCCATTTTTCGCAGTGGCTAGTACTCGAGGCTCCCCAAATGGTATGACCAGCTCAGGAATAGCAATATGGGTTATTGTGGGGGGAGCCAACGACCCATCTCGATGCCATCTGACCTCGAGTTGCAAGTCCACAAAGGTGGCTCGGCGATCTTCAAGATCGAGTTTTTGTACTTTCACGACGTGGTTACGCTCCTGTAGATCGTGAGGAGGGATCAGGGGGGTCTCAGGGGTGTTCTTGGCTGCGGAAGAAATCTTGCATACAGCTCCTTCATGAACCTCAAGTACTCGCGGCTCTAGACTGTCAATGATCAACGGCACCTCAGCCACAGAGGTTAATCTCGAAGTCAAAGACCATTGTTGGATAAGTCCGCTAGGTGTCTGCTTCCCGATTTCACTATTGTCGGAGCGTTCGTTCAGATGGGAGCCATCGAAATAGCTGGGCCACGCTTCTGAGCAAAAGAGTGATAGAAAACTATAGCTAGCCTCAAATGGGCGTACAACAATGATATTGACCGAGGAAACTTTCGACACTGGAGTCTCAGGATCCGAGAGAAGGCTGTAATCAGCTCTTACCTCTAGCAAGTATTCGGCGGGTTTTGAATTTGCTTGGATGTGAATAACAAGTTTCTGCTTCTCAGACCGTCGCATCTTCCCAAGCCGTCTTGCCGGCAACAAACTATCAGCGCGTTTGGGCCCTTCATCAATGTCAGATTCGACAAGGGAGCCTCTAGCTTCCTCATCGAAGGTCCAAGATATCTTTGGTAACGACTCAGGCGGACCTAAGAGTCGGGCATCAAGGGTTACGTCAGTCTCATCGTCCTCCTCGTTTGTGACAAGAAGGTTAATAAATATATCTTCATCGCTGAAGTAGGCCGGCATGATGTCACGAAGCTCAATTCGTAATTTTGGTGGCTTGGGCTGTATTTTTATCATGTTGCTACACCCACTCTTGAGCCTTTTCTGAGAGACTCCCGAATCATGTTGAATCCAAAAGGTTGCTTGATGCATTTGCTCATCCTCTGTAATAACATATTCCATATCAAAGTCATCTTCTTTGACGTACAGGGTGATACTAGCAACCTCAACTTCTCCGGCGTCGCGTGGAACATGGTCAAATGACAGTGCTTTTGTAGTACCCGGAGCTAACGTCAAGTCGGCAGTCCCAAACATAGATAGACCTTGTGCCACAAGTGGACTCGAGGGCATCAATGATGGTTCCAAGGACCCTCTCCTCAGTTCAACATGCTGAACTTGAATATTTCCTGCGCGAAGGCTGGGTCGTGGAGCATTGGCTGTGTCGTGCTTAACCCTGAAACTCTTGAGACCTCCCTCAAAGATTACTTCAACATGTAAGATAGAAATTGGTGGTGACTTTTTGTGCGCTTGAGATGAGAGAGTCAATTGTGAAGATAACGGTTCGCCTACATTGCCTTCTGGGGCACTGAAGGCGAATGTGGTGGAGACTTGCTATTCAGTGAGCGGGGATCTCAGTGGGAGTCTGGCGGGGTTCTGAATTGGTTCTGACTTACCGCAGGACAAAGTACTCTCAGCTCGAATTATTGCTTTAGGTGGAGATTCGGGAAGTTTCATGCCTGTCAGCGCCTTCGAGAATTCGTAAACATGGTCCTGTCTTGGTGTCAGGACTGGTGCATGTTAGACAGGCGAATAATTACAATGCATAGGTTATCTTACGTTCATTGCACAATTCCCATTCGACAGAGATGAGCGTTTCCGCATCCTGGACATACAGTGCACACTTTCTCAACAACCAATCGACCTCCTCGAGTAGATTCCACCATCCAGCACGACGCCAACTCAATGTCTGCCAGAGCGGCACAAGTACTCGAGCAGCACGTTCCCATTGGTTGAATTGCAGATGAAGTCGGGCCATTTCCAATTGCAGTCTTTCCACAGCACGAACACGGTCTCGTTCGGCAAAGTAGTCTGCCGATCTCTGCAAAGTCCTCAATGATGCCGTATATTCATCAGGCCCGTTCCGTATGAGCATAGGTACATCATCAGCAGGCTCTCTGCAAAGGTATGTGTCGTAGACAGAAGGCGTGGTGGAAGCTGAAGAGCTTGGAAAGTCTTGCCCCATCGTAGAAGACTGGCGTGACATGCTGTGGGCTCCGTGTATGAGCCTACGAGCGTTATGCCTCTTCTATTCTATGCCATTGTCTATCATCGAGAAACCCTCCTCCAAGACTGTATTTCCAGCATTGACCCTTTGCATTCAACGCTGCTGCTCATTGCATTGGCCACAAAAGCAGGGATGTAGAGTCATCGAACTGGGGGAATGCCTGGTGTTGGACTGTCAGCATAGAGCATATCAATATTCCTGAGTCATTGAAGTTGGCATCATCTGCACCATATTTGCGGCCAGATCCTACTTAGCATGTGTGGCTGGGCTACCATGTGGAATCGAGGAACTATTTCTAGTGGCTGTCCAACGGCGGCTCCTCCGCAGATCCTGACGCTCACTCGGGTACTCTTGCAAACAAAATGCTTTATTGCTGTGTTTTACAGCAACTGCTCAATAATTTTGTTTGCAGGTCCTGAATGTATCGTATACTCAAAGCGTTTCTAGGCGCTCGATCATGTTGAACTATTGTGTAACTAATTTGCTCCTTGAGTGACGTGCAAAGCTCTGGAGGACATGTCAAAAGATGGAAGTCAACGGTCCTCATCTTGTGAGACAGCTATTCTTTGACCAATATTACTTGCTCAAGGGGTGCTGACATGGTATTACCTAGCATTCCACTTCTTCGCTGGGCTTACAACTGGCTGCATCTCTGCTAGTCTCCTCCAACCAGCCGACCTTCTCAAGACCCGCGTTCAACAATCCCGGTCCACTTCTCTTGTCGCTACTTTTAGTGAGATACTTGCAGGTCCCAATGCCTTGAAGCAGCTCTGGCGTGGCACCCTTCCCTCCGTCATTCGGACAGGCGTGGGTACAGCCCTGTACTTCTCCACCCTCAATGCTTTGCGTCAAAATATCGCAAGGTCCAACCTTCTCGCATCCGCAGGCATCGTGGAAGCCGCAAGCGTCAATGCACAATACTCGTCCTCAAGCCTGCCTCGACTATCCAATCTGGCCAACCTGACCACTGGAGCCATAGCACGAGCGTCTGTTGGTTTCATCATGATGCCAATCACCGTCATCAAAGTGCGTTATGAGTCGAATTTGTATTCCTACAGATCACTTTGGGATGCTGCGACTGCCATATACAAGGGTGAGGGTATCAAAGGCTTCCTCTCCGGCTTTGGTGCTACTGCCATACGAGACGCGCCATATGCTGGACTCTATGTGCTGTTTTACGAACAGTCCAAAGGCTACTTGGATCAGCTACAGAAAGGCAGATCTCTCGCCGGAACACTAGACGCGGGGCAGAGTATGAAAAGCAGTACATCTCTTTCTATCAACTTCATCTCAGGTGTTCTAGCTGCTGGCTTTGCTACAGCGATCACTAATCCCTTTGATGCGGTTAAGACCAGGTTGCAACTCATGCCTGGGCAGTATGGCAACATATTTATTGCGGGACGGCGTATGATCAAAGAGGACGGACTCAGAAGTCTTTTTGATGGCCTTGGCTTGCGTATGGGACGAAAGGCTATCAGCTCAGCGCTAGCGTGGACTTTGTATGAGGAACTAATAAGAAGAGCTGAATTGAAGTTGCTGGAGGATAGCCAAGCGGTGGTATGAGATATTGCTCTCATACAGAGTACGTCTCGGGCAGCTTCGTGTTTACTGGCTCGTCATTGTATGACTATTGTAAAAGAGGAACGCCTGTTACGAATACATGAACGTTATGAGTCTTTTGGGCCTATATGAGTCTGGTCAGCTCCGCTTTAGAGCGCTGCTTTGATGTATGATAAACTTTGGCTTTCAGATCCATTCTGATTGTGGCTTCAAAATTTTGTGACATTCTCCAGCTCCGACGTCATTGCTCGCCAAAACTTTTGTCCGAAAAAACAATTCGCGACTTTGGCAACTGAACAAGATATAAGACACTTCCAGAACTTACCACCATGTCACAGATCACAGGAGGAATGATTGACTTCTCCCAAAATTCTCTCTACAGTAAGCACCCTCCGCGCATACTCTTAAAGCAAACTTAGCTCACCCCTCGCTCAGTCGCCGCCCTCGCCATAGCCTTCAACCCCACGTTCTGGAAGTAAGTCGTCTCTAAGATGCCAACCTAATCCTCTATCATAAAGAAACCCTACCCATCAATCGAATTATCGTTACAGCTAACATCAGCTCCATAGCATCGTCGCCCGAAATGGTACCATACCTCACCCTCAGCTCCCTAAATCCCACTAACCCCCCCCAGAATACCACAACAAAACCCTCACCCGCCTCTTCAACGGCAACTCCCTCCGAGCCTGCTACTTCCTCGCCATAACAATCTTCTCCCTCGGCATCCTCCGCGACACCTTGTTTACTAAGATTGACAACTCGCTGAGATGCTTTTCTTAGAATAGTCCCAGCTCTCGATAAAGGCGACGCTGAAGAAGGGCTCAGTGATTTCACACTCAAACTGGATGTAGGCCTCCCCAAACCAGCCTCCATATGCGGCAGGTCATCACCGAGACGCGACTGTGATCTGCTGTGTCCCGTACTGGGCGGCGGCGCCCGTAAACCAGGTGGAGGCGCCGGCGCACCACTGATAGGCTGTAAAAATCTCGTATCCGTTAATGGTGTTCTATCGTTCTCTTGTGGGGAGAAATAGGTGTCTGGTTCCAGATCTTCACTCGTCTGGCCCATGGGTAGCGAGTATGTTGATACATTATCTTGCTCGGTGATGACCTGAAGCGTGCTTCTTCGTCTACCAGGTGGTGGTCTGGAGGGTCCAGGAGAGTCGAAGCTGAGACCGACTGAGCCCATCGCAGCCTGGAAATTTTCNCTTCTACCACCCCTACCTCGCCTACGCCCTCCTCACCCTCGGCAACACCCTCGTCCTAACCTCCTACTACGCCCTCGGCATAACCGGCACCTTCCTCGGCGACTACTTCGGCATCCTAATGGACGCCCCTGTCACGGGCTTCCCCTTCAACATCACAGGAGCGCCTATGTATTGGGGCAGTACGATGAGTTTTGCGGGAACGGCATTGTGGTATGGACGTCCGGCGGGGTTGGTGTTGACGTTGGAGGTTTTTGTGGTGTATTGGGTTGCGTTGAGGTTTGAGGATCCGTTTACGAGTGAGATATATGAGAGGAGGGAGAGGGAGAGGGAGGGGAAGAAGGTGAGGTGAGTGTTTAGGAGGGGGGTTGTGGTGGGCGGGGAGGAATGGGGCCGCTTCAACAGCGGAGGTGGTTGTATATAAGGGACCCTGTGCGGATGGGATGGTATAAAAATGCAGGGGGATATATTTGCTGCCCATGCACAGGGAAGGTTGATACAATAAGAGGCGAAGTGAGTTGATTGCAGGAACAAACAAAATTGTCAGTGCTCGGGTGAGAGACTGAAAAAAGTCCATGAAGATAATCTCTAATGCCAGTACCTTAAAATATCATGTCCAAATCGTCACCTATGTCGCTCAATGGGTATCAAATCATATGTTAGATGCCACCAATCCTAAATGCGATCCTCATGCCTGACGTCCCACACCCTAAGACCTTTCAAACCCTCATGCCCTCCTCCCCCTCGTCTTCTTCCCCTGAATAACATTATCCTCATCATCATCATTATGCCCCTTCCTCAAATCCTCCTCCAACCCCCACTCCTCCTTATCATACCAATCCTCCCCATCGCTCATCTCCCCCACATGGCCCTCAGCCTTACACCACTTATAAACCGTTTTCCGCTGCGCATCCGCCTTCAATAATCCATCATACAATTTTTCCGCTCCGCGACACACTTCTTCTTGCTTTTGTACATACATCATTAGCATGCGGCGCGTTTCTTCCGCTTCGGCGGGGGGGAGGCCGAAGTCTTTATCTGGGATGGCGGCTGCGGGGATTATGAAGAGAGGGTGGATGTCGGGTGCGATCCAGGAGTCTGGGGTGTTGTTGCGAGATGCAGGGAGGGGATCGGGGGGTGCTTGTGCTTGGGCACGTGTTCGCATACGACGCGGGGCACGACGGGAATCTGAGTCGCCTTCAATATCTGCTTCTCCGTCTTCTGCGTGTGGTAAACTTTCGTGGTTGGCCCTTGTATGCTCAGCGCCCTCGGAAGAGCCTGAACGATCTTCAATGTTATTGCTTTCTGGTTGTGGGATAGTGTTTGTTGCGTCAGCCGCTGGCTGACTACCAGCATCTGCCATTTTTAGGTCCTTCTTGTCTTCTAGCTGCTCTTGACCTGGCATGGAGAACTCTGGGCCTATTCTGTCCACAATCACACGCTCGGTTTCCCTTTCGGCCTCCCCCAGGTCTTCAGGTGTAGGTTCTTGTTTAGCGACGTGGTTGACCTCCGGTCCGGTCGTCTCAACATCGTGGCCTGCACCCACAGTGTTTTGGCCAGGTTCAATCGTTATTTGCTTTGAAGGCGAATCCGGAGGCAAAGTACTATTGGTTATTGTTTCGTTAGTGGCAACGCTCGATGCTGCCGCACGATCGCCATGAGGACCAGCGATAGCTCCGTTGGCTTCTTCGGGCTTTCTGCCTCCCTTGAAGTCCGAATGACGATCAAGAGCCAAATCACTGTTCATACTACCGTTGACCATGTTTTGTACAGTAGATCCGTTCGAGTACTGGGGGACCTTGCTGGACGCCATAATGTCGTAAAGCTTTTCCGTGTTGAACATTGCCTCATCATTTTCTGAGTATAACAGGCCGCAAGGTATCCATGTCTTATCCCCTCGGAGCTTTGTCAACAGCTGTTTTGCATTGCTTAGTGTCTTTCTCTCCCTTCGCACCATGTCACAAGCTTGTTGTGCCATGTCTGTCAATGTAGATGATGTGTAGGGGACGCTGAGTGAAGGGTGGTTAGGAAGATTTGCAGCAGATGTTAAGGGCAAGAGCAGTTCTTGGGTGTCATATTAGCAGAAGTCTGGATGAGGGCTCCTCGCTGATTGCTCACCTTCCAATCTGACTTCAGCGTAAGGGTTGTCTTCCGCGGCTCTTGCATCTGCCTCTTCGTCTGTAAAATCATCGGAGAGCTCGTCTCCATCCTCATCGTAGCGCTTGGGGTTCCGCCGAAGTATGTCTCTATGATAACCAGCGTGCTCAATACTCTGTCAAATATATATCAGCACAGTCCGAAGGCAGTCACAATACTCAAGACCGACTCTTTTGTATCGTTTTACACCTTTTGATCCACCTGAAAAACCATCTTGTATGCGGTAGGCCTTGCGCTTGAGCTTGTTGCCGCGGTTTGTGGGTAGAAGGTAAGGTTCGTCCGAATCTGAAGCTAGAGCAGGTATCCCAGATCAGTAGGCTTCCAAAAAGGATTTCTTGCGTAGTCTTACAATCGTCGTATCTGGCAACTACCCGTTTCATGCCAGCGATGGTCTCGGCGATCAAAGCAGCCTGGGCCATCTTGAACCGAGAGGGCCCGAGGCCTCCTCCAGGTACTGACTGCAGAACTCGAAACGATTGGGTCTGATCAAAGCCGTAGATAGAAGTGCTATCTTGGGTGGAGATGATGCTTGCGAAGGTCTAGAGGTGCTGCTGTTGTGTCGGTCCAGTGACCGGGCGTACAAGCGCGTGCAAGCTGATGTGGGTTTGCAAAGAGTAATTGAAGACTTAGGAGTGGTATATTGTGTTTCCTCTATCCCCTAGACATAGACGAGTATGTCGAGGTGTTACGGGTGTTGCGAGCAAAACGATCAATGTGAAGGACGTTTTGCGAAGCTAAGGAGTATGAAAACAATCGACCTGTGCAAGTGACTATGTACTGCACTACGGGCGTCTATTCAGTCGTATAGTGAAGGATTTGCGCCAAGAAGGTCGTCATTGTGGGAAGTTCCGAAACCTAAAATTCCGGCGATTTGAGCAAAATCCGCAGCCCAAGAGACGGTTTGTTGCTGTACCTTGCATGCTGCACTGCAACTGCACTGCACAATCATCTCAGTCTGGCATCTTGGTAGCCTTGCGGATTGATCGACATACGTCCGTGATAACTATAATGTGCATCACTTACGCATCCTTGTGCTATATTACAGGCATCGAACTGCTTCTTTCATCCAATTAAGGTGCAAGTACGGTGCAAACCCTCTTCATCTTTCATATCTCTTGCCCTTTCCCCTCCATTTCTATCGCTTCGACGTTTACGCGGCGGGCCTTTTCCCGCATCAGGTGAACCTCCGCATTGAGGTTTCTCCACCGTTTTCTGTTCCATGCGACTGGAGTTGGCACATGCAGACTGAGATCGTAGACAATTCCGCTTTTCCCTTGGATGATCCTGGATGATCCTGTCCCGTGGCGAGAAATTTCAACACCATCACGCGCAAGAAGAGGGTCTGAAGTACGGACGGACGTGAATGCAGCACATGGTGAGCAAGAGGAAGCTTTGATCGAATTGCTCCGAAGAAACCATGGTACTGGGACGCGCAAGCATCCCCCAATCGCCGAGCATAGAGCTATTGGGACCTGCAAGCACGCGGGATGGTAATTGAAGAACCCGTGAAGATATACCAGCGAGTTCAAGGAAATGTGATACTGATTGATACTGCGTTATTATTATATTATTATATTAGAATTGTCAAATTTGCCTCTTTGGATGTCGAGTGATTTGAAATATTAAAAAGTTGCCATTGCCGGCCAGTCGGACGTTTTAGGCCTGGTGCAACTTGTTGCCTGCCTGGCATTCCTCGTCTAACATCCGACTAGAAAATGGTCGACCATGATTGACAAATTCACCAACTGTTCTTGCTAGCAAGCTACAGGGAAGATTGTAGAGGTCCGAGACTTGTGGCACTTCGAAAATTGGTAGCATCTATTCATGAACCTTTAGACTGTCTACGAGAACTCTGACTTCCTTGGCCCCCGCAGCGAACCACGAAGACTACAGGACCGAGTCGGGGCCCACTCTACATCACCTCCGCTGATATATAACGGCGTGGCTGGTACCAATCTTAAGGTAACTCATCAGGTGTTCAAAGATCCTCGTGGCTGACGGTCATCAGAATCATAAAAATTGTGAACGACGTCTAAGCAGCCTCAGCCTACCATCTGTCTAGCCCTATGCTGCAGTTATCCGGCACGGACTCTGTTCCACCCGTATCCTCGCGGTGGTAGATTCAGCTTCCCGACGATTGCTGGAGCCTGGTGGCGTCCTGAGCCTATCTGCTGAGCTGCTTTCAGCATGGTATCATCTTGGGGCGGCCAAGACGAAGAACAGCCGTCCGCATGAAGATGCGAAGAATGTGCACGTTTTGGCGCTATCTCCAACCATCTTCACTCGCTTGCCAAACGTTCGATGTTCCACTCCTTCACCCTGAACAGCCTGAGGGTGCCTTCAGTCCCACTTTGCAAATCAACAGAAGGCCTCCCAAATCGCAATGAGACTGCCCGGAAAAAATAATGGCTAGACCTTTCGCCCCACCTTCGTATTGAGTGCGGAGAAAAGACCCATATCATGACGACTCAACGTACCTAGGTCATGGTGTCGACTTAGCGCCACACTAGCCGAGCAGGGCTCCGTTCTGGGTTATTGTATTTCCTATGGCATCAGCCATATTAGACCTTCACCGCCGGATGCAGTGATTGGACCATGTCTGACCACAATTTTCGCCCATACCTTCCCCAGATACTCTTCCATTTGAGACCTGATTGGTTTGGTAGCATTAATTCGTTCTGTTTAGAAGTCGTCAGGAGTAGCTTCCCTCATGCCAGAAATAAACACAATGCAGTACCATACCGCTATGATTGCTGGACTCATTCAACAGTATAACATCAATTCTCGCTAAGCACAATCTGCAGATGGACAAAGAGACGCCAGCCTAGCCGTCATACTTAATGCGGCGGCTGCTTTGCTGCAATTCTAAGCCTCATCGTCAGACAAAGAGTATAAGTCGATAGGGCCCATCTCCGCCTTAGGGTTCGCTCGCCGTCCAGGACTACCAGAGATTAAGTGCACTGAAATTCTGGAGCTGCGAATTGGTACAACTGCATCCGGAAATTAAAAGACGTGAGACTGTATCCTGCCCGACCGGAATAGGTGCGCACTTTCCATCATCAGTCTATGATGAGGCCCATCTCTAGGCCCATCTCTAGGCCCATCTCCTCGATCTTCTCCCCTCGCAACGCGGTCTAATAACGTCGGGTAGGTCTCAATTATTTTGGTCAAGCTTCAGACGCTCCACGCAGACCATAGAAGTTGCTGAGCTTGCATGTCAAGAAACAGCCACCGCGACTGCTGTGCATTGGAATACTCCCTTTGACAGGTTCACAACAAAAAAGCGCACGTCGTTCAGCAACATACGAGACAAAGCGACTCACCTCCACTGCCTTCATCGCTGTAGCAACAGTCAAGCCAGAATAACGATTGAGATAGTCCTTTCAATTCAATAAACTCCGCAATACTTTTCAGTACAATAGCCAGATAAAATCATTGCGACAATGGCCAAACAGACTCCTCCAACGCCTCCAGACGTTGACGGTCGGGAACTGCAAGACGGCTTTCACCAGCTTATGCAGCACAATACTAAGACTCAACATCAAGCAAATGCTTACGCCGGAGATAGCGGCGCACACGTAGCTTCCGGGAGCAGCTATAACACCCCAGAGCCAGAGGCAGGACAGTGGTACATGGACCAGTACGGCAACAGGACCTTCATGTACCACAATCAAAATCCCATAGCTGGAGACGTGCAATATGTAAGCAATTGGCGCATTTCCAAAATCATACCAAGGCACGACTAACGAAAAGCAGGACGCTTACGGCCAGCCAATCTACCGACCTCAACAAGGCAACATATACCAGAATCTGCCGTCTCATCATGTAAGTGTCTGGCAGTTACATCTTGACCATCCACCAACAAACTATGTTTAGCAATACCCGAACCCTGCACTCTACAGTACATCTCCCCCTACGAGCTCAGACCATGGCACACCGCCACGGCGAACAGCAAGGCAGAGAGGACTGGCTGCGAACGACTCCCGTCACAGCTCTCCAAAGCCCAAGAAAAAGGCTGGCAAGAATGGTCCTATGCCGAAGACACTGGGCGGTCCGTTGAGTGAGCTGACGAAAGATATGGACCATATTCCCATCAAGGATACGGAGACCTGGGTGAACCGATCAATAGAGGACCGGCGACAAGAGGCAAAGAAAGACAACTTTGTTAAACGCCCATCAAACTCATTCATCCTGTACAGATCGGCGTACGCAGACAGGGCAAGGAATTTCCAGAAATCGGCCAATCACCAGGTAGTATCATCTTTAGCGGGAGAAAGCTGGGCAATGGAGCCACCGGAGATTCGCAAACAGTATGACATATGGGCGAAGATCGAAAGGGAGAATCATGCCAAAGCATTCCCAGAATACAAATTCCAACCACAGACAAACAAAGCCTCCAGTCGCAAGAGAAAGGGGAGAGGAGAGGGTTCAGACGACGAGGAGAGTGACTTCGACTCGGACTATGCTTATGAACCCAAATCGGCCGTCCGAGCACTGAAATCCAAGAGAACAAGGAACAATTACCGGGACAGTAGCAACACTCCGAGCGGTGACTCCCTTGATGAATACGATCCTTATGGGCACGGTCCAGACATGTTTCATCCCTCATCATATCAAATGACGAATCCTGGCAAACCTCTACCGGTCGGTTTGCACCAATTGCCTCCGGGTCAATATTATCAGACCACGAGTCACCCCAATCAGAGGTACGCGAGCTACGGTGGTTTTGTCGAGGATGTATTGGTCCAGGCAACAGAAGGTCCAGCTGGATATCACCAACCAGCGCCACCTGTCATCGGTATACCAGGAGCTTTCCACCACGAGCTCCAAGGCGATGAGAATGGACAGATGCTTAATCATATAGATCCAATGCTGGCGAGCTTTGACCAGAGCCACCCTAGGCTTTCGATCAGTAACGGACATACTGGAAAGGATGTGGACGGCGCAGTGGGGCCTCAGACTGGTAGTTACCCAGTGGGGGTATTTTCACCAGTATTGAACGATTTTGATAGCGAGCATGAAGATACTGAACCTGCTTTTGGAACAGAGGAATGGTGGAAGCAGAATAAATATCGTTGATAGGAAAGATTGGAAAGTTTATGGTATGTTTGGCGTTCTTCTCCGGGCTGATGGTGGCTTGGTGAATTTTCAAGGCGGATCAGATACCCCTAGTGTTTGTGCTGTGATTTGGGACCGCGTTGTTCATGATTAGAGTCTGTTTCCCTTCAACGAACCGCGTATAAGATCTCAGATGATTGTTTCACATCTGCTGAGTGAAAACAAAAAAGTAGCATGCTGAATTGGATGCTCTTGGTCCGGCTGTTTTCTATGTAGCTCAATACAACACCGTGGAGTTTTCCTCGGAGCAATCGTCGCCTGAGTACAGTAAGCTGAACACTATGGTCTTTGTGCAGATCGGATGACTGCAGATATCCTCACCGCTACCCCTGCTCGTAGAGAGATCCATTCCGATAATGTCTCGCACAATGCATGGTCCCGGTTACTAAGGTAGGATAGATTTTGAGTTTCTCCAGCGAGTGTTGGCTTTCGGGACGCGCCGTGTGTGCCGTGGTCTTGGCACGGCTGAAGAATTCGCGAATCATATCAGTAGCGGTCACTTATTGTTATGGACTTCTCGACAAACGGATACAGGCATAAAATTGGAACACAGGGGGCTTGAGGTCAAGGGTCACTCCAGGGTCACTCCGTCTTCCAATGTATGGGGACCTGGGTTATAAGCTCGTAAGTATAAGGCTAAACTGAGGACCAATAGACTCCGGACTGACCGCGTCAGGTCCAACATGCCAAAAGAACCCAAGCACTCGCCCATCTCCCACCTTATCAAACCGAGATCGTCCGTGCTATGACACGCGAAGTACGCGATCTTGATAAAGATGTCTCTGACATGCTCGCTCCCTACGCCGGCTCCTTCAACCCCGCCTCCGAGCCAGCGACTGCCTGCTCCGTCCTTGTCAACCACTTATGCATGCGACGTAATAAGCGTTGTCTGCTAGCATACCATCGTGTACGCTCGGATAAACTTGAGGAGATGTGCTGGAGTGGGAGGGACGTTCTGGATATTGAACAGCAGCAGCAAGGGGGCCAGGGCAATGGGGAGGGCTCCACTATGGCGAGTGAAGCAGGTGCTGGACTCCAGAGCTCACTGAGTCCGGAGGAAGAGGAATATGTGCGGCAATACGGGGATATGTTGGCATCTTACAAGGGCCAATGGACAGACATTGACCTGACTGGGAGCTTAGAACCGCCGAGGGACTTATTCATTGATGTTCGAGTGTTGAAGGATGCTGGAGAGATACAGACCGAATACGGGTATTTTCCTACCATATCTTTGGGCTCTCACATAAAGGCTAATAAGGATCTATCAGAGCAATCACATTAACAAAGAATAGCCAATTTTACGTCCGACAAGGGGATGTTGAACGCTTGATTGTTCAGGGATATTTGCAAAAGCTGAGCTGAGGATATCGTGTGATACTTGAAACCAATGGGTTGGAAGCACCACCGTGCGCTTCTAATCGGAGAACGAACATAATCGTACCTGCCCCCAGGGCGATACCAAACCAACGCTGGACTCCGAGGAGCAACACCCTGGCGTCGAAAGATCGGAGAGGAGACTCGGAAGAACAAATATCGGTCAGATCTAGAATAGCCAACCAACTACCCCACGACATGCATCAGGTGACGATGCAAGCTTTAAGGCAGTCAAGCTCATCAGCAGATCAGGATGTGCGCATCCTCACAGCAACAAGCCTAGGCCTCCTGGAAGTCAGCCCAGCGATTTAGATCCCTTGCCTCCGTAGCGATACCCGGGGCTACCGTTGGACTGCATCCTTTAGGAATGAGGACAACATGAAACGCTTTTAAGTAACCTTAAAGCACGATGTTGCGCCTGACATGTTGAATCAAGCTTTAACGAGTCAGACACCGATTGCTGTTATTGCTATTTCGTTGGCGTCGTAGTATGCGGGAAAACATTTAGGCACCACCTGTCATGATGCTGCGCTCCACCACTAAAACTTTAGTTCTCCCAGGCGAGTTATGCCGCGACCCCACCTTGTGGCTGTTTTCGTGCGTCCGTTATGTAGTAGTAGAAGCTAGACATAGGATTTGATCGAATTCGACCGTTGCAACATCGAGAAGAAATGGCATAATATGTAGCCAATCGCCTGTTACGGGTGTTACGGGTCAAGCTCCTCAGTGATGATCATTAGGCCAGGGCAACACCACAGCCGCCAAACCCGCATATTCCTGCATCATTTTCTCCGCACGCCATTTTTAGGCTCGAAGACGTGCAAGGTTTTCTACCCCTAGAGAATCCTTGTAGATAGAGAAGCTGGCCATCCCGGCACTGTATCTCGCCACAATAAGCCTAGTAAATCTTAAAGACTGAGCTTATCACTTTGCCCCACCACGCCGGCCACCGGTCTCGCCGGTAAAACCTTGCCAGGGAAGAGCTACCAATGCCTTCACTGTGCAATTCTATCACTTTTTTTCTTCTTCCCTACATTTCCTCGGCGTTCGTTGCACATCTCTTGGACATTGGAGTTCCAGGGCAACAGTCCAGCCTCTTCACCCATCCTTGGGACCTCGGTTGCTCACTGGGCACGTGCTCTTTTTTGAAATGTTCTTCCAAACTCTCTAGGATCTCAACGTGGGCTTGGAGGCTTGAAGAAGGTTGGGGCTGAGGGAAAAGCATTGGACTGGCGATAAAACCTTGTAGAACCTGAGAATGCCGAACACGCAATCGAGTGGCAGTGGAAGAGCGCGGAGTGGGTCACAATTATCTCGAGTACTTGGACAGAGACCTTCGCAGTCAAGCATGGATGCTAGCGAACACACAATGCCCCAGGAGAATGAAGACCGTCCCAGCAACTTTCTCCACTCCCGACCAGAATCATCACCATCTAGACTGTCGTTCTCGTCTTCCATGAACCAGAAAACACCTGCTAGATCCTATTTTCAACACTCAGTCTACGAGTCACAGAACGGTAAGGGCCAGTTTGGTTCATGGGCTTAGCACATACTGACCTTCTCATAGCACCAGTCGATATCACGCGTAATGCCTCACAGGGTGTGCGTGAAGATACTGCCGAGCTTGCATCCTGGGCGTTGTCTGATATAGCGTCCAGTCGCAGCGAACACTCGCCTGCACGACACCATACATCCTCCATAGCAAATCAAAGAACTTCAGCTCCTTCAATTGGACTTCCAGAGCAAGATGATCCCAGCAGAAGGGTTTCAAATGAGTCGTCACGACCTGGTGTCATTGAGGAGGTCTCAGAGCCATCGTCACCACAAAGCTCGCACTCCTCTCGGAGGTCAATTCATGCATCAGCTTTGACAGAAATGATTAAGAATTCTCCACCAACTGAGGATGACAGTCAAGCGGATGAGGAGGAAGCATTTGCTATTGGTGGAGTGTATCCCGTCACAGTTGGCGAGGGAATCATCTCCCAGCCAAGCGAGCGGACCTCACTACTCAAGAAGAGAACCGCTTATGGTTCGGTAAGAGACCTTGAGTGCCAAAAATTGTATGGGGATGATGGTCCAAGTACTTTCAACATTGCTGTTCGCCAATGCAGGGAAAAAACCGCTAAGGTCATTAGAATGGCGACAAAGCCTAAGTCATGGAATAAACAGGACATATGGCGTTATGGATTCCGTCAACCCCTCGGTTATATACCACCAGTAATACTTGGGTTGCTACTGAATATACTGGACGCGTTATCATACGGTGAGGTTGAATCTCGGCAATTGTAAGCCTAATCACCACTAACTCGAGACAGGAATGATCCTGTTTCCCTTGGGAAATCCTATATTTGAGGGTCTCGGCCCCGATGGGATCTCAATGTTCTATGTCAGCTGCATTGTCTCTCAGCTCACCTACTCTCTTGGTGGTAGCATCTTCAAAGGGGCCATAGGCTCAGAAATGGTGATAATCCCCACGTCTATCACAAGGATAATGCTGATCAAACGAAGATTGAGGTGGTTCCATTCTTTCACAAGATGGCATTCACCATTCTTGCTCGAGTAGGCAAAGAGAATCCAGAGGCCGTGATCGCCACCACGATTACCGCTTATGCCTTGAGCTCCGTTCTGACAGGCCTCGTCTTCTTCATTATGGGGAGATGCAAGCTCGGAGCATTAATTGGCTTCTTTCCACGCCATATACTGATCGGCTGCATTGGTGGTGTTGGATGGTTTCTTGTAGCTACCGGCCTCGAAGTCTCTGCAAGGCTTGATGGGAACCTGAGCTACAATCTCACGACCCTAGAGAAGCTCATACAACCGGACACACTACCCCTTTGGATCATCCCCTTAGTCTTGGCTATCTTGCTTTATGTGATCAAACACTGGGTGAAGTCTCCTTTGACGGATGCAGCCCACTTTATAGCAATCATCGCTATCTTTTACTATTTTGTTTTTGCGATACCGGAGCTTACGATCGCAGATCTCCGCGCGAAAGGCTGGATTTTTGAGGCGCCTGAAGCTGGTGCCCCGTTCTACCACTTCTACACTCTCTACAAATTTCCGCTTGTGGACTGGGCAGCAATTGGGTCTACGATACCGGCAATGCTTGCTCTGACCTTTTTCGGGATCCTGCACGTACCCATCAATATTCCAGCTCTTGGCTTATCAACTGGGGAGGACAACGTTGATGTGGATCGTGAACTGACTGCACATGGAATATCTAATGCACTTTCTGGATTATGTGGCAGTATTCAGGTATGTTTCCATGTTGGATCGGCACTGGTTTCATCTTGCTAAGTTTACTTAGAATTATCTGGTTTATACGAATACAGTACTCTTCATAAATAGTGGGGGCGACAGTCGAGTTGCAGGGTTTATGTTGGCTCTTGGCACTGTCGGAGTTATGGTCGTCGGGCCGGTCATTATTGGCTATATTCCGATTATGGTCGTTGGTGCCCTCATCTTTTACCTAGGCCTGGAATTGATGAGGGAGGCTCTAGTAGGCACTTGGAAAAAAGTGCATCGCCTTGAGTATCTCACTGTAGGTCCCATCTGGGATTTCCCCGCGATACGCTGAAGCTTACTGTTTAAAGATCATCATTATCGTCGTCACAATGGGAGCTTGGGATTTTGTAATCGGCATACTGGTTGGAATACTACTGGCTTGCGTTAGCTTCGTCCTGCAAACATCCCAAATATCAGCTGTTCGCGGAAAGCTGTATGGGAGCGTTGCGAACTCGACCGTTCGGAGACATCCGATCCAACATCGATTCCTAGAGGATGCTGGCAAGCAAATTCATGTCATGAAACTGGCTGGTTTCCTTTTCTTCGGTACCATCGTTGGCGTGGAAAAGCAAATCCGAGCTTTGCTCTTTGAGTCCTTCCAAAAACAGCCTATTCGCTTCCTGGTCCTCGATTTGTATCATGTGGATGGTGTTGATTACTCCGCGTGTGAAACATTCAAACGCATTAACAGGATTCTCGACATACAAGCGGTTCAATTAGTCATTTGTGGCGTTTCAATGGACAGTGAGATTGGTAAGAGCCTGCGTAGCGTAGGACTGTTCGACCAGGACGATGGAATACAATATTTCCCGAGTCTCAATGACGCGCTGGAATTTTGCGAGAATCAACTTTTGAAGGCCTTCTATCAGCAACGGGATTTTGAGGCGGAGACAGAGTCGAGCCCAGCGTTTCTAGGTAAGTTGACCTCATACGTGTTGCACACGGATATCTTGCTAATTTGTCCCCAGAAATCCCAAAGCCAGAGCTTAGGATTACCTCGCTGTCTCCTGAGACTATGTATAATTCTCCACGCAGACAACATCTCCATGAAGTGGCTACGACAACTCTCAACGAACAGGACCCAGGCCCGCGCTCAAAATGGCAGGAGTATCAGCAACCGCTTCAGCTTCTCCTGCAGACTTTCTCTACTGTGTCAGACAAACCCGAAGAATTTTGGCGGCGTATCGTACAGTATTTCACACGCGAGGAACACGCTGCTGGAAGTGTATTGTACCGCGCCGGGGATCCCCCAAACGGGTTCTATCTGCTCGAAACTGGTCTTTTGAAGGCAAGGTATGAATTACCTCAAGGCAAATACTCGGAGCTCATCGTTGCTGGCACAACATGTGGAGAGCTTCCTTTCTTCTCAGAATCGAGTAGGACATCTACAACATACGCCGAAACGAATTGTGTCACGTGGATGCTCGACAAGAATAACTGGCTGGACTTACAGAAGAACGAGCCTGACGTGGCACAGGAGTTGTTGAAAATCAGCCTCAAGCTCACGAGCGAGAGAATGGATGCTATTACTAAGTAAGTTCTCAAGGATACGATAGATGCACAGGGACTCACTTATATACAGGTACATGTTGCTGACGAGTGATTGAAATGTTTATTAAGATAACCTTATTTGATTGCGGATAGATAAAAGTTTCCCGGTGTCAAAATTGACAGACCGGATTTTGATTGTTGCATAGCGCTTGGGGTTGTGGGGGGAATAGGAAGGCGTATATTTGGCATGTGGTCAGATGGTTTGTTTTGTCAACATGATCCGGGATAGGGTTACGGGGACATGTAGATAATCTAGTTGAGGGTGTTGTAAGATCACGGCATAGTTCTTCTAATTGTCTTTTTTAGATTCCTACATGATTTCATCGAGTAGAAATGTCTTTCCGATAGCTTGATCATTGGTCGTCAATGTGGACTCGATATCACGATTGAAGGGGGGAGCATGGAAATATGGGCCTCCGTCGGCATTACGTGACAACAGTTGGCCGGATGACCCTGATGACCCTGCATTTGTGGCAGCTAGGCACGGGTCCCTCTTAGAGGAGGGGATGGAAGGAGAGGGTTTTAGCTATCTCTAAGTGGAGCAATATGGCACATGATCCGCTCCACCTCTGCAGTAGCTGACGATCCATGCGTGTCCGAAGGGAGCGAGGGCGATGGTGGAGGCGAGGCCGGTCACATGAACCAATCCAATCCAATCGCCATATCATCGCGATAACGCTCGTCATACTAAGGTGTATGCTGTAAGAACGTTGGACATTGCGGTGCAGAGCCTAGACATAAAACACTCCATCTCATCGTCGTATTTAAAGTAGACCTCGTGAAACTCCCGCCAGCCGGAGACGAAATTTCGAGCGCCTGCCAATACGGTAAGGAGATTGGACTATACCCACTTTGTTTTAATTAAACACTAGCGCGTCTCCCGACTTCCCAGCGAAAGATAATTTCCCCCATTTCATCTTTTCGTAAACACTTCTCTCCTGCTTCAACCAAGGTGTATCAGCTTCATTTTTGTTCTTCTATATATCCCCTTGCAGTATCCTAGCGATACCTTCACCCACATCGCCTTCAACTTGGTAAGCTTCCACCCATTTGTTTGTAAACACAACACGTGCTCGGGAGAAACTGATGAGACAAGGATTATTTGACTGCTCGCACTTTTACGAAAATCCCCCAAAACAATGTCTGAAGTCCAGCAGTCTGTACAGGAGACCCCTGCGGTCGACCCTGTTACCACTGAGCCGACAGCAGCTACTGCCACTGCCACTGAGCCCACGGTTGACCCTGTTGCAACCCAGGAGACCCCTGCGGAGAGCAAGCCCGAAGCTGGCAACGTTGATGGCGCCGCCGTAGCTGCCCCCACTGAGGAAAAGGCTGGAAAGGGGGAGGCCGCGGTTACAGCTCAGCCGATCAACGAAGGTGTTCTGAGCTACAAAGGCACAGGTCTCAAGTACGTACAGTCTTTTCATCAAATCCGTGCAGTAAATGGCTAATAGTGGACTCCAACTAGGGGTCTCCTCTTCTCCAAGAAATACTTTTGGTTCAGCGATGCTCCCCTTGAGCACAAGCACCTTACAGCATACCTTGACAATGAGAAAACTAAGGACATTGCCCACCCGAATGCTGCACACGCCACCCAGACAGGGAAGGGTCTCCTTTTCTTCGCAAAGCGAGCTGAAGACAAGGAACACCCCCAAGGAATTTTCAACTTGGTCAGTAGATTTGTGCCCTTCCCGGCAAGACATTGTAGACTGACGGCGTTGCCTCCTATAGGCGGATGTAACCGACGTAGCGAAGGGTAACTTCCATGACTTCAGCATCACCATTCATGGTCACAAGCACCAATTCCAAGCCGCGAACAAGGCCGAGAAAGATGGCTGGCTAGTGGCCATCGAGACTAAGCGAACGGAAGCCAAGACTGAACGCGAGGGTATCGTGGGCAGCAATGGTTACAAGAGCGCGCTTGAGAAATACGGTGAGTGGAATTTACATGATATCCCTTGTAGATAGGCACGGACTTATTGTGAATCTATAGGTACGACGACTGCAGCTGCCACCACTGGCGCTACTCGATCCCTATCTCGACCAAAGAAGGCTAGCAAGTCTCGAGAGCGCAAGACAGCTACGACCAGCACCTCAGACCCCGTTGCTGATACCACAGCCGGAACGGCTACCGGCCCAACCACCGAAACTGCCCCGGAAATCGCCGCCGAAGAGCCCACTCACACTGAAGCTGGTGAGGCCGCTGCAGGTACCGCCGTTGCTGGTGCTGCGGCCGCCAGGACTGGGTCCTTCTCTGAAGAAGACAAGAAGAACAAGAAGAGTCGCTCTCAATCCCGTGGCAAGCGTCAGAGCCTCTTCGGCACTCTTCTTGGCAAGAAGGAAGAACATGACGCGAAGAAGGAAGTCAAGAAGGAAGAGAAGGAAGAGAAGAAAGAGGAAAAGGCCGAAGCCAAGGCTGAGAAGAAGGAGGAGAAGGCGCTTGAGAAAGAGAGTGACCCATTGAGTACCGGTCAGACCCACGGCTTTGACGCCCATGCCATTGGTAGGTTTTATATTCGCTCGGATCTTTACATGTCTAACATCTTCTAGCTGCTCGCGTTATTGCCGAACCTGAGGCTCCTGCTGTAGGAGCCACCGAGGGTACTACAGAGACAGCAGCTGTGGCAGAGCCTGTAGCCGCTGAGACAAGCCCAGCTGGTACTCGAGAAAATGTCCCCAAACCAACAAAGAGAAACTCTCTCTTTGGGGGTCTATTCGGCAAGAAAGATGCCACAAGCCCAACAGCAACTGAGGCTGCTCCCGCTGTTGCACCAAAGGATGAGCCTTCGGCACTATCATCCACTGCACCACAACTTGACAATCCAGTGACCGAACCCACTGCTCCCGCCGCACCTACTTTGGACACTACCGAGCCTACAACCACGGCCGCTGAAACCACATCTCCGGCCTCCAACACCACACCTACAGGCACCCGCCGCTCCTCGTTCTTCTCCAATCTTGGCGGGACCAAAAAAGAGCGGAAGACTGGCACAACCTCTGACACTGAGGTGACCGACGGTGAGGGAAAGAAGTCTGGTGGCTTTAGTGGTCTGCTTCGCAAGGCTAGCCGTGCAACGAACAAGAACCCCAACGCCTCAGGCGTCGTCAAGGATGCCCCTGAGGTTCCACCGGTCAAGGATACTACGGCTGCTGCGGAGACAACCACTGACGGGGCCGGCGAAGCCGAGAAGCCAGCATTGACGAATGGCGAGACTGGCACGCCGGCCATTGGTGATACTCACGAGAACACTCCAGTCTCGGCCGCTGCCTAGGCATCATGATACCCAACCTATCCTTGGAAGCCTGCGGTGGTCAAACTCGATTTTGCTGCGAGGGCATGTTAGCATACTTGTCTTGGTTTCCTCGGTCAGCACGATGTTGTCAAGGCTATTTGTCTTTTTCTTTTGTCTAATGCGTGTGCAAGCTAGATTGATACCACTGATACCACCCTCTGCGTTGATAGTTCGCTCAATACCCAGCTCCTTTTGTACCGATACCCGCGGCTGTTCTCCTATTGGAAACAGTACGCTCGGCCATTAGGGCAAACCAGTGTGCAGATAGCATGTAATATTTAATATAACCATATGTCTTTTTCTATAACTCAAGACGTTGTAGAGAAGTACAGAGCAGCAATGGATGCCATTCTCTAGCAGCATGTGGGCACGCACAGCTACGTAAGGGCTCTACAAGTTTGGCAGTCGGCGGCTAGTAAGACTGGTGTTCTTTTGGTGGGAGTTCGCTATCAACGCTACTGGGATTAGGTGCATCGACCGTTGGCTTCTGCGCCCCGTTCACAAGACGGCACAGGGCGACAGGGCTGCAGGGCAAACTTGCGGTGAACAGGTCAAGCGGCCCCGGAATTTGTAATCAAGGGTAAATGTGAGTCATTGATGGAAAGTCAATGAGGTGCATTGTTAAGAAGCGTTCTCTGGAAGCAGTAAAGACTTGGTTCGGTAAGCCAGTGAGATGGGAGTGCTGATTACCTGCCAAGTCGTTTGGCTGAGTGTGGAAGGAAAACGGAGATAATGGGAGTGGGGGTTTGAGGAGATGTGGCGACTGCCTAAGGTAACTGGGGCTGTGATTGGTTGTGTTGTGTTTCTTGGTGGTGAGAAGTGAGAAGGTCTGTAGGCATCAATGTAAACGGTGAATTTGGCTTTTGGCAGGACTGCCAACCGGTGTGTAAATGGTGATGCCTGGCCGTGGTCTGGGGCAGAGGAAGGGAGAAAAGCTATGAGGGATATGTTGCGCGTTCTGGTGCACCTGATACCTATTATGTGGCCTTGATGCCTCAGAGTAAGCTGAAGCTGCCACAGCGTGTGGCTTTTCGCTGAAATTGAGGACACTGAAGCCATACAGAGTCGGCCTGCTGCCTTTGCTATCAGTATCCTTTACACCTAGTATCTTTGAGGGATCTGGTGTGATACGCCGGCACCAATCAGCAGTGGGCATGGGACGATGCTAGTACTCAAGTAGTAAGAGGTCCCTCCGAATCCTCCTGCCAGCGCGTGCTAGCGTATGAGTCACACTGCCCCAATGAGGCTTAGAAATCTTGGCCCACTCCCTCCAGCAACTCAATGCTACAGGCTCGCTTCAGGCCGCACTTACCCAATCAACGTCGCAATCTTGCTTATAATGCCTTACCTCCCCACATCTGCCTGAACTTCTTTTTCTTCTTCTTCTTCCTTACCACACCGTTTACTGCAATACAAACACATACATATTTACATGACATCCATTTGATATGGCTGTCCTGTAAATTGTTTGTCCAACTCAATAAACCCCAACTATCTTATTCCCAGACAACATAGATTCTCAACTTTCAACACTTAACCCCACTCCCAACTATACCTTTACCTCAGATCTTCCTACCCAGGAATATCTGAACCAAACGTCTGCTTCTAGCATTCGCCCAGGTTCTCGCTTAACAGCAACCATTCCCCCACACGACTTACAGTCGTTCACTACGGATCTTCCCCAGACATGGCTTACCTCACCCCAATCACCGCGGCTTCCCACGCCAGCCAGCAATACAATCCCCTTCTCAGACCAGGACTCGAACGAGGACTTTGTTCTCTTCCCGACGACAGTCGACACTCGCCCACAAGCTCGCAGCAACTCCGAGCTTGCGCAGGTGACATCTCATACAGCCCCTAGCTTCCACCGCGTACCGGCCCATAACGGTCAACAATTCAGACGTAACTCTACTCAACAATATCCATCTTCTGTGTCTCCTATCCAGAATCCACGAGTGAGTGGCATCATCCACGGTACAGGGTCTTCATCATCGTCTCCGTCTACGCAATATAACAGTCCTACCGGTCAAAAACAGCAGCATCGCCTATACGCAAACTCGGCTCCTTCGTCGACGACTGTCCTACACCAGCAGTCTTCTCGAACGCGGCCTCCGGTTCCCCTTTTCTCAAATAGCACTGGTAATCTTACACAAGACAACAACCATCCCATGGCTCGTTCCCACTTAGAAGGTACTTCTATCCGAGACGGGTCACTCACTCCGCAGTCCGAGCTAACCTCATCCCTTTCAGATATTTCTTCATCTGACACAATGTTCGACTTCAGCGACTTCACCAACGCCGCGCCGGATGCGCACTCTGATGGCCATTTTGACTCGTCATTAGACTTTGGCACTCAGTTCGAGTCCATCAACCATCCGGCGCCGGCGCAGGCATCGAACGTGCAGACCGTCTCGCCCAAAGACCTCATGGTCGACACTATCTCTGCGCCTCCTTCGGGGGCCTTTACCGATCTTACTACGCCTGGGACATCTTACTCTAACTTTGAATCTCCATACATGGCTGATAGCAATGAAACTTCTCCAATGTTCGCCGAAGAGGCTTTCGGCGACGACCCTGACCATTGGCCCTCGCTCTTTGACCCAGTCGATGAGCCCATGCCAAACGTGTCTCGCTTCACCCAAAGCCCTACAACTACTCACGTAGCTCCGAAGATGTCTCGCAACGCCTCTTCACCGGGCCAGACATCGGCTAAATCCTCCACACAAGGACGCCATTCGTTCGCATCTGGTGTCGCCCCACGGCGAAGGGATAAACCTCTCCCTGCCATCACTATCGAGGATCCCAACGACACCGTCGCCGTCAAGCGGGCAAGAAACACCTTAGCGGCACGGAAGTCTCGAGAGAAACGTCAAGAGCGAACCGAAGCATTGCTCAGTCAAGTGAACATGTTGGAGGAGGAGGTGGAGAAGTGGAAGAACATCGCCCTTAGCATGGGACATGTTGAGTAGCCATGACAGTTACACCTATTGAGAAAAAGACAGCGTATGCATGTTTGCACTTGCGGCAATCATGGTACATTGGGGTTGAGGTATCATCATCAAGAGATTTGACAGTTGAGCTTTGGTGGGAACTGAGCGACGACACTGTCAGTCGAGGAATATAGGGAATGGGGAGGGAAAAGAGGGGGTTCTTGTTCTCGATTGTTGTTTCTTCTATTTCATTCTTTTTTGTGATGCTCGAAACGGTGGAGGATGTTTTCTTCATATAACGGCCGGTTCTGATGTCTCCTTAGGGATTGACTCGTGGCTTGATGATATCTCTTCTCCTTCCTTGTGCCCCTTGTTGGCCTTGGATACGGATGGATGTGGGATATGTGTCGACTGATTTCGCTTACTATTACCTTACCTTGCTTATATAAAACACAAAACAAAGTCTTTCCTTACCATGTCCAATACCAACGAACCCTAGTGATCTCTGTTGACCCTTCTGGACTCATGCCACAATCCCTCGCACAACCACTCGCCTGTCGTCTACTTTCACTACCCCTATCGATCAACGCTCTCAGGGACAATAGTACCACAGTCCCTCACCCTCGCGCGTTCGCACCCTATCCCTGAAACCCGCTATCTTCGTTCTTCTAAATACACTTAATACCCCTCCTCCCCTCCCCTCCCCTGTTCTCCTCTCTTCTCCTCTCCGCTCCTCTTCCCTTTATTCTCCTTTCCTCTCCTCTTCTTTTCTTTCTTCTCCCCTCTTCTTCTCTTCTCTCCCCTCCTCTCTTCTTCTCCTCTCCCCTCCCCTCTTCTCATCCCCCCTCCTCTCTCTAACTTCCCCCTCTTCTCTTCTCCTCTCCTCTTCTCTCTTCTTTCCCCTCTCTTCTCCTCCTCTCCTCCCTTCTCTCTTTGTTTCCCCTTCCACGCTATTATCTCTCTTCCATCTTCCTTCCATTCTATTGATGGGTAGGTAGTGCTGGCCCAGGTTTGAGCAGGAGATTTACATAAAGGGCGTTTGCTGGGTGTTGGATTGGATGTGTGTATGTGAGGTTCGAGGCGAGGGTTCTAGGAGATTGAGGGGTTTGAGGGCTGATGGCTGGTGGCTGGGTTTCGTTGGCGGGGGGGGGGGGGTGGCTTTTGTTGGTTAGGGGGGGGGG